>JAODTR010003940.1:0-12408 GCA_025399935.1 Amblyopsis rosae | reverse complement strand
AGATTCTGAGGGAGCACCCTATGGCATCGACTGGATTTCTATATTATCAATAATGTAGTTATCCGATTAATCGAAAGAATAATCGATTAGCCGGAAAAAATAATCGATAGATTAATCGACCAAAAAAATTATCGTTTGGTACAGCACTAAACACAACTAAGTCAAACAGCCAATGGACGCATCTCTCCACTAAATAAACTGAATATTGCGCTTCCTGCAACATTACGATAACGATTATGAGTCAATATATTGTGCACCCCTTACAGACGATCACTTAGGCATCGCGCTAATCACCTAGCATTACTTAACATTTTTACACTTTCATTTGTCTAATATCTGTTATGCAATTACGTGCATGATATAGATTGGGATTAACCACACTTGTTGTGATATGTACTGCAGCTATTTCCAATTATATTTGTATACATTAGTTGCATTAAGCCTTGTATAGGCCATGTAACACTAGGTTATCCTACTGACACTGGCCTCTATCTGGAGTTGGTCCCTGGGCACTGCACAGCGGCTGCCCGCTGCTCCCTTGAGGGATGGGTTAAATGCAGAGGATGCATTTCGCTGCATGTACAGTATGTGTATGTGACAATAAAAGCACCTTTACTGTTATACTAGCTCTGTACAGTTATATTAGCTTATACCTATTATTAGGCCATGGCTTTATTTATTTTCTTTAGTTTAACTTAAGTAATTTGTTGATATGGCACACATTACTGTAGGGCATAGGCCTATTAGCCTACAGTATGGCATATTTTAATAAAACCGTTTGAGTAATATTTTGCCATGAAGAAAATCAATTAAAATCATTATCGTCCATCATACTGAAAATAATACATTCGACTGTCATGGCGGTAAGTTAAGATCTCCCCCTTACAACAACAGTAGGGGCAAATATCGATACAACTGGAGTATCGTGGTATTACATTGCGGTATTACATTGCACACATTACAATTGATCCTCTATAACAGTGTATAGACTTTTTTTAGTTACTAAATGTTTACATTACCTCAAAAGAGGGGAAATATGCTTGTTACCATATTTATCTTAACGCTAATTTCCATCTGCAGTCCCTGAGCAAGTTCAAATAAATGTTATTTTTTGCTGTGGCGCCACACATTAGCATTGCTAAGACAGTTTACCACAAATTACAATTTGCAATATATCAAATTGTGGTCCATCTATCGTGACACATATCGTATTGCCAGATATTAGCAAATACACAGCCCTAGGCAACACCAATGCAAAATACTGAAAAGAATCCTGTGATCTGTAACACCAAAGACGGATGATGCCCCTTCCCTTAAAGAGCCAACCACCAGCTTTACATTGGCCGAACAGCTAACTGATTACATCAGTTGTGTGGTGAACGGATGCAAACACAGTCCTGCGCATGCATAGTAGATGTATAGCATTTATGGGAACATTTTATTTATCCTTATTTTGGGGCAAAAACTAAATACTTTTATTAAGTTAGACTTGTGATTCTATACAGTTTTTAAGATGGCTGCCAAGCGGCCAGACTTGGGTATTTAAAAAAATTAAATAAAAGGACTGTTTGCTCTTACCTTCATGCTGGACTCGTAGTCCGTGTTGACCTTGAACATGAGGCCCAGTCTGAGGTGGATCTCCTTGGCTCGGCAGAAACTGGGCTCAATGTAGAGCACCTCCTGAAAGGCCTTGATCGCCCTGGTGAAAGTGAGAGAGAGGGTGGAATCAGAACTATAGCAAAGTTACAATGCAGATATTGCAGTCCTGGTAAAGTCCTAGCAATGCAGGAGGACACCTTCATAGCGTCTTCTGGTGGTCAAGACTCATGTTCGAGCAGAGCAAAAGGGCTGTAATGCCTTAGACATTCTTTCTAAAGGCTAGTCAAAAAAGAAATCACCTTAGGTAAAATTAACCACAACACACAACTATGGAGCAACTGAACCATCACAGCTTTTTACAGCCAAGTCAAGAAAGTTAGACCAGTGCATAAGAGAATGTTTCCAGTATACTTTTGTGTTTAATTACATTTTAAAATCGTATCAAATCACGCACATTTTCTAGCTGGGTAAGACATTATTTACAGGTAGAGGTGCACGAGAGCACTAAAAGCAAATTCCCCGGAGAACTGCTGATACAGGTACCATTTTCACTTGACAGCTGAGTGACTGATATCTGGAACTGTGATTTGGCCTGAGGTTTCTGCTGTGGGTTTCGATGTGTGTGTGAGCGCGCACATTAAAGAAATGTGTGCGCACGTGAGCTAGCAGACCTGTCCTACTTGCTAAACACTGTGGTGTTTTTCAGTTAATGTTTGGAGCCAAAGATACAACCGGTTTAGCTGATTTGAAACTAAAATTATTTACGTTACATAGAAAAAATAAAATTTACTTTTTATTTTTTAGAAACTACACAGAAGAGACCTGGGTCATCTTTATTCATTTCATGGGTGCTATGACCATTCCACATATCAGTCATAGCACCCATTCCTAAATTACAAAGACAATTATTTCACCCATCTTTTCTCTTATGGAGCTCTAGCCCCAGGCAGTGTCCCATAAACACATTAATGAAGTCCTCCTAACATTCAACAGCATAGCTGGGGTTAGAGCAACGTTTCCCCAACCCTTGTCCTGGAGACTCCAACACACCCGATTTAAATGAATGGGTAGTTACCTCCAGAAATTGATAACGACTAATTTATTTGTCCCTTTCCTCTGGTACAGTGTTAATTTTGTTAACGAAAACTTTGACGAAAATATTTAGTCAACTACTCTTTTTCCATGATGAAAAAGAGACAAAACAGATCACCGATAAAAAAAAAGGACTAAATTTAAATCTGTATTTTCGTTGACAAAACGAGATGAAAACGTTATGGGTATAATTAAAAATTTTAAACTCTCCCGCTTCCAGCTAAATCAGATTGACTACCATCAGACATTTCGTTTGCATAGGATCTCAATTAGTACCGAAGGTCCTGAAGGTTATTTAAGAATGGTGCCGGGAGAGAACATGTGAATGGGAAAAAGCTTTAGAACATATTTGATCAACTTAAAACGTTCAAATTAAAGAAAAACACATTGATGTCCATGTAAAAGCTGTGTTTGTGAAAATTTTAATTGTATAATTAGACAATGGTTTTCGACGCAAAAAACACTGCATGAAAAATCATGTCGAGTCACTTTTCCTTGGTTCGAAAATCAATGTTATTTTAATTATATCACAAAAGTTATTACAATGTAGTATATGTATCCTTTGTTTTACGTGTTTTATGTTTACAGTTGTCGGTAATTTTTTTTAAAATATGCTGGATAAAGCAGTTACAGCGGTGGACCAGAGTGAACTGATCATGGTGTTCCGTACACTGCTGGAAGTAGGGCTGTCGCTATACCAATATTGTGTTGTTGACCCAACTGCGGGGGGAGTCATCTTTAGAGAAAGATGGCTCAGGGTTCAATTGAAGCGCACATATCCCCCAGCCCCGTTGTAGCTGGTTGAATCCTCTGGCAGCCATTGCTGCAGTGAGTATGTTAAAAGCTTGCGTCATCTGTGGCATTGTGCTGTGTGACGGAGCTGCACATTTTCGAGTGGCCTTTTACTGTGGCCATCCTAAAGCACACCTGTGCTTAAGCTGTCTGATCTGCATCTTGATCTTGGCTGTATTAACTCGACAAAGGAGAAGTGCTCACTAACACAGATTTAGACAGATTTGTGAACAATATTTGAGAGAAATAGGCTTTTTGTGTACATACAGAAAGTAATAGATCTTCGAGTTCAGCTCATGATGAATGGGGACAAAAACAAAAGTGTTGCGTTTGTAATTTTGATCAGTGTATTTACGACACTGACGTTACGATTAACTGCAATTAACTACAGTTTTGTCATAATCCATTCCGTCTGGGCAGCGCGCATGATGCAGTGCACCATGGATATATTGGCAGCACACACACTTACAGTAATTATTTTGGAACATGCCTATTTCTTGTGGGAAAGAAAACCGAATACCTGTACACTAACAATTTGAGTTGTTAAACCGAAAACAGACCAACAATTTGTGCCATCACGTCTGTCTACAACTATGCTAATCCAAGGTATTAGGGCTGGCCACAAATATTTGATTATACATTCGTTGGGTATGTATTCGATTTAAATATTGGGATTCGAGTATTCGTTTTTCACATTATGCATGCATGTTTTCCCATGAATCCCTACTGTCTCCATATAAACCCACATGTTGAAATGTAATGGCCTGCCCTACACTGTGTCATCAACACAACTGATTGCAATTGGCTCTGTTTGTAAGAAGAGAGCGAGGCTATTCATTCAACACACACTCTTACTGGGTAATATAATAAAAGTATATGCTATTGGACAGCTCTGACTGGCTCAATTGACGTGTCAATCAAAGTGGCCATTTTGAGCGCATGGCTATGCTTACATGTGTGCTCACTGAAGCTAAGAATTGAAGATTACTTCTGTTATACTTCTTAAATATAGTTGAGTGTTTTTCAAAAAGGTGTTTTTGAGAAAAGCAGTATTCGAATAACTCGTTCAGAAATACCAGCAAGTATTCGAAACATGTAAAATGGTATTCGGGACAGCCCTACATGTATCCCATTATAATGGACAGAAGGCATGGGGGGGGGGCGTTACAGGCAGAGTCAGGTACTGCAAAGATAGCAATGGCTAGAGCAAGCACAGCAGTGTTGAAATCCATTCTCAAACAGCTAGGGGTGACATCACGGAGGGTTTGTCCATTTATATACCTTCTATGGGCAGGACACAGAGACAAGAAGGGAGACCGAGGAAGGGGGGACGACCAAGGAAGAGGGGGGGGGAGACCAGGGTGTTGGCAGGCAAGCAAAGAGAGAAGGAACACCAAGGCAGCTAGCCAGGTGTCTCACATGAAACCAGCCCCCGTAAAAAACCAAGACCGAGAAGCTCAGCGGAGGAGGAACCGAATGACAGTCCAGCTGTGCGTAGTGGGGAACAAAAGGTCCAGGACAGATGAGTGAATCTCCACTATCTTCTGACTGTTACGGCCTCACAACAACCACAAGCAAGGATAAATCAGAGGATTACCAGGCCAAGTGTTAGAAAGCCCTAAGAGACGCCTTCAGGTACAGTGCAGCAATGCACAACTGGCTGCAGGAGAGAGATGTGTTGGCACATCATCCAGCACTTTCCACATACATTTTTTTTTTCTTTTTTCTAAAAGCACATTTTACGCACACAGCATGGCGGTCTAGATTAGCTATGGCAAGGTAGGTGGTGGGCCTACCTTCTCTGTCCTGCCTGGGCCTCTGCTGAAGGGGGTTGCTCTGGCCTAGACAGGGAGACAGGGCACCTAAAGCGGTCAGTATCAGCCGACAGCACAAAGACCGCTACGCTATCGCACGGCTACCTCGTCGTCCAGGCCCAACAGCCACGTGGGACATGGTCATCAAGGTCATGTCCTCCCCTAGCTGGCTGCTAACATACAGCTCTCGATAATCCTAATCCTATAAATAAAGGAATATGCGGTGCATAAAGTAAAAAGGTAGATGTTCTGAAGGGAGCTGCTATAATAAAGCCAAGCCAAAGCAAGAGAAAGACAAACCAGTAGCCTGTCTCCACCCAACTACATTCTTTTCGCTGAGATTATAGTCTGGAAACCCTGTTGGCATTAGCGTTCTCACAGCCACCGTGCTGGCAGAGCAATCAAGGTGAGTTAGCAAGATGATGTTTTAGTCAAGCGTGTTTCCAAATGGTGGTAGAGCTAGATGAGGCGATCAAAACAGTTGCAGCAATGCGGATTGGTTAAACGCTGTACAATGGTTTTAAAATTACACAAAGGTCTACCCAATAGAGAGTGGCCAGGCTGCAACCGTACATCTCTCGACTTCCTAATCTCATCAGGTAAAAGGAAAACACAGTTTTAATAAAAAGGTTGATGTACTGTAGCTAGGTCTAAAAGTAAAGCAAACCAATGAATACAATTACGAAGAATGACCAATTTCTCCAGCGACTGACGACATCACCTTCATTCACAGATGGCAGAGTGCGTTCTACACCAGGTCTGAAGGACCTTTCCTTTGCCGGAGGACAAGAGGTCCCAGTGTGTGGCCCACTTAAAAAGGATAGCCACAGCGGTGCCTGGATGCCTACACCCAGGTCACAGCAAGACTTCATTCCAGGTTAAAATAAAAACAAAAAAGGTAACTCGGGGAAACAACCGCACTGACCCCCACGCAGCTTGCGGCTGTGTGCGCATGCATATTAGTTTGCATTCTTGTGAGTGTGTTAAGTCAGTGGTGAAGAGGTTATTGCGATAGTTTATTTAGGCAGTGTGCTCACACTTGACTCCAGCTGCGCTGATCAGTCCCCTAATCCCTCTTCCTCATGAAGACAAGTCCGTTTATATTCTTGAGAATATTTATGAATGTAGATCCCATTAACCGGTCATATTTCACAGATAACACAAACATCTACTACAACTGTTCTGACTAAGACTGGGTATTTGCTCCCAAATCACACTGCTTTATTACAAAGAGAAAAGTGGCTGGTTGCCATACAGAGCTGATACAAGGGTTTGAAGTAAATTACACAAAATGGATAATGGAGTGCAAGCATAAAAAGATTATACAAGTCACAGTAGAATAGACATGATGATGAAGACATGGGATTTCAAGATTTGGGGTACTTACCACTGAAATGCGTTGTAATAGAAGTAAACCATGCCAAGGCCATATAAAAAGAGGGCGTTCTGAAAAAAAAGAGAATGAAAGTGGTTATTTAAACAGTATGGGAAATATTCCCATACTGGGAAATAAATATTCCAAATCCAAATATTCACTGTTGTAAAACGTTAGGATTGCTAGAAACATTTTTCAGTGCTTGTGAGTACTAACATACATAAATTAAATGCTTTAAGTCTGCATTAAAAATAATACAGAGTGAACTGCATTTGTACACCTGATTACCAATTACTCATCACCCTAAATTGTTGTTCTCCCCATGTGTAGGATTTATTGAGTAAGCATTCAGCAGCTTCACGAAGACATATTTAGCAATCATCTGAGTCACAACTAAAAACCACAAAGATGTTTCTATCAACCACTGCATTTCCCACTACATGAATCTGAAACTATACCAAGCAGACAGATGTTTAAAACCAGCACAGTCGGCCACACGACACATTCGGTGCTGAGAAATTAAGAAAAAATATGAAGTTCCTCCATTAGCAACTTGAGGCTGGCTCCAAAAGCGAGTCAATACACAGTTAACCCTCCTCTGCATCTAACTTTACAACAAAAATAAACAGCACAGGCTGGTTCCAAAAACAGGTTTAGTCTTTATACCCCCCCCCCCTTTCAGGACAACTGTACAGAGGGTGAATGTTTGTATAACTTATCAGTTAAAAAATAATATTACGCCATGCATGTATCCCATTATTATTAGAAGTTTAGGTGGAGTCAGATAGGGCTGGGCGATATGGCCTAAAAATCTCAATTATTTTCTGTATGGTGGACCATAACTATAAAAAAAAAAAAAAAGATTTTATTTTTTTGTATGAATTATTCAGAAATTGTTATATTTATTAAAACGATATGCCATACTAGTGTACGCTATAGGCCTATGCCCTATGTGCAATATCAACAAATAATCTAAATTTAAACTAAAGGTGGTATGTAGTGATTGGAGAAACATCCACCTTTATATATTTTAACATGAGTGGGTAGTATGTGGTTCTATAGTATGGGTAAAAACCCAACTGATACCCAACCCTACCAATGCGGCTAACATCTCTGGAAATGTTCGCACTGGGAACATTTATGCATCTACATTCTTATTAATTATTTATATTACTTGAAAATACCCTCAGTGGAACCTGGACCTACGTAAAGCTTCTTGACATTTACAAAATGGTTGCAAATAGGCCTTAATTTTCAAAGACATCACAAACTCTTTACCCTGTTAACACAGCTACTCTGGATAGCAGGCTGGTCAGATCATCTAACCTGGCTCCGCCCGATTATACTCTCAAATCAATTTGTTTTCGCTGAGATTATAATCTAGCCTGTTGGCATTAGCGTTTCCACAGCCACCCTGCTGGCGAGCCAATCAGGATGGGCAAGTGAGATGACGTTGAAGTCAAGCGTGTTTCGAAATTGTGGTAGAGCCAGATGAGGCCAAAACAGTCGTAGCAACACCGATTGATTAAAAGGCTGTCCGATATCAACCAGAGGTCTACGCTTTGGAGTTAAACGACTTCAAACACTTTTAAATGGAGCGTGGCCAGACCAAATTCACAAGTGAATATTGTGTCTCAGTCTGGTAACCAGGCTACAGACTACCCACAGGTACCAGCAGGCTGCTCAAGCTGCAACCAACACCGCCGCTACTAGAAACCTGCATCATGTCTGAAACAAGTGTGGATTGGTCAGCTTGCCTCTGAACTTCGATTTGAAAGGGGTTATTGCCAATGCAAATTTGTATTGATTAATTTCCTGGCATAATTTAAGATCCATGTCAGTTATTGTACTGGAGACAAAGGACATCATTGCCAAATATAAATCCCAGCCGCGCACTAAAAACATGTTGGTGCTAGGATGATTAGTCGACGTAACCGGTTACGTCAATTTGCAAAAAGTACCGTTGACTTTGCAATACACCTAGAAACTGTATACTCAGATCTGAATAAACAGTACCGTTAACAGACTATGGGAGGCAGCAATGCGCTGTGGACACGCCCAGCATGTTCAAGCGCTGTCACTCTCTGTCTTGTTAAAAGCACTGCATGCTAGAACACCAGCGGACGCCTCCTTTTCCGTCTCGCGCATTTATAGACTATAAGCAATATAGCCGAATGATCAAACATTTTGCTTTGTCTTTGGCTGCCCCTTCGCTCTACAATCTCAATCTGACAGTGTTGTCAAATGGTAGGAGGAAGAAGGAAAGGGGGGTTTATGCATCTGCTTTGGTGGCTGTGTTAGATTTGATTAAGAATGCAATAGTTTTAGTTATTCCTGGCTGTTAGACTTCGTGTTACTCATATTGCACGCATTTTACTGATTTTGTTGGACTGCTAAGCTTGAGGTTGCACAATGTTTTGGTATTCCTGAAATGTATTTGAATTTCACTTTATTTTGTTGTTTTCTAAATGTATAATGCACTTAATTCCTTTTTAGCAAGTTCTTGCAGAGTTAATGTTAATTAAAGACTGTTTTGTTTATGTTAAAGTGTTAAAACCAGTTAAAGGTGTAGTTAATGATAAGATAACACACTTTTTGTGAAGTTAACCAAATATCTGGTCATAGCCTGCTAGCTGCCCATTCTCTGTACATGCTGAAAACAATCTAGTACCGGTCAACACACACCGTCTTATTCTTATGGTTTCAGGACGACTGGGCGTGTTTACAACATATTGCTGCCCGTCATAGTCCAATAACGGCACTGTTTATTCAGATCTAAAGTTTCTAGGTACATTGACGTATATTATTATTTTACATTATTTCATATGGATATTAATATAGTGTATATGTAATGTCCAATGTCTATAGGCTATTTCACTCAAAATTGGGTTTGCTAAAAATTCCTAAGCTATATTATAGCCTAGTTCTTATTGTCCAGCCATGTCTATACAAACTTCCACTTTAAATATGAAGATATAGTTAGGCTACTGTAGATTTCTAACAATGATGTAAGAAACAAATCTATAGCCTATGTGACCATGGCATATTTGAGGAAATATTTTATGGAGGATATTTTAAAATAGGTCAAACACGATCACAAATTAATCATGTTTACGGATCTGTTATACATCCTGTTTTTCCTTTAACAGAATTTCAACTGTGCCCCCAAATATTTGTCTGTACTTATACTGCTTGGAGGAAACTAAGTATAGAGCGCTGCTTTGCCACACAGTTCTTCAGAGATCTAGCCTCTCAAATTGCACACAATTGCTGGATTTAACTTTAAAATCGTTAACATTTTATTCCAGGGAAGCATGCCCCCGGACCCCTCTACAAGGTCCGAGATCAGCCAGGAATAACCCTGTGTAGTATAGTGGTTATTTTAAAGATTGTGTAAAGCAGACATACATTTGTGTTTGTCACACCACAGAAACAAGGTAATATTAACTACCCAGCCAAATTTGAATTAATAAAAAAGTCTGCAAGTATATAAAATGTTTAAAAAGAGTGAAAATATAACAATCATTATCTGTTCTCAAGCGTTGGGGGTGTGTCAGCAGAAGGAGCTGTAACCACACCCACTGCATGTTCTATGGTAAACTCTATACCGCGGTGTTCCACAGTGTTTTTACATGTTTAAAAGGAATGGATTTCTAACATACATAAAGTATTTCCAAGAAAATCTCTGTATTTGCTTTACACAATCTTTAAGAGTTTTCCTAGTTGGTCCAATATCCAAATAACCACTCCTGAGCCTCCTATAGCCATTTTGTCTTTAACGCATGCTTGCAGTCCAAAATAATTAGTCCTACAAAAAACGATGACAACAAAGTACTTTGAGTTTAATAATTTTAGGATAATAAAGAATAACAATTAAATAGAAGTAAAGCTGTTCTAACGAGTGTCTGTTGCATGGTACATGGTTAAAAGACTGTGCTTCTCCATAGGCCACACCCCGTAGGCCTTAACCTGAACTTATACATATGATACCCTCTCCTGCCTGCAGAGGGGGTAGCGCTCGTCCATGATAAATGCGCACACACACACACACACATATAAGGCCACACATTAAAAACAGTGAAAAAGATTATAAAACATACCAAGCTATATATTTAAAGCTATACAGGGGGGTTTTGGCTCCTACAATTAGTATTTACAATGTTTAAAACAAGGTAAATTGTGGATAAACCCAGTGCGAGACCAATCGGCATCGTACTCTTAGCTACGGGCGTGGTTCAGTTGTGACGAAAGACACAACTCGACAAAAGCAAAAGCGGGTCCTACAGAAGTTAACGTAGGTGATGCAATATAGCATCAGTTCTATTAGAATAGCAAAGGTTATTTAACAATGGAAAATATGTTTTCACTCTTCTCCTAACTTTTCTACTGTAAGAGTAGATTTAACAACCGACTCTGCTGGGTCACAGGTTCGTCCGATCACATGCAAAGTATTTTTTTGAAAATGCCTGCCCTTTAAAACGATTTCAATGATGGATGTGTCTGAAAGACACATCTGGCATGTCAGGCTAACGGTAAACTAAAAGCAGTATTACTGGATGAAACGATATACTGCCTAGCACTGAGAGGGGTAGAGGTAGTTTTAGCAACAGGTGTATCACAAAACTGAAAACGCACACCTTATGTACAGAGGTGATGGCTGGTAAACGTCAAGGAGAATTTAAAAGGAAGCCGCAAACTCTAGAGCTCAAGATGCAAGAAATGTAATAAACAAAAACCAACATTTCAACAGTCAGGGTATAATACAAATGCTGCAACACACACACTGCACATATCAATGTTTTGAAAACAGGGACAAATCAGTCATATAGCTTTCTTTATTCATATGTAGATGTGTGGTCCAAACATGCATAAACAAGCATTTGTTTTGGGCTGAGATGCTAGTAAGCTTAGTGACATCTAGTGGTAGAAAGTCATATAGAGTCACAAAACAAACACTACAGACACAAAAATATGTTGCACAGCACTGTACAACCCACTACACAGAATGAAGTATCTGGATAGAAACCCTGTATTTCAGCAAAGATGATTACCCAAAATGGCAGTAGGACTGAGAGCTCAAAAATGTTGTGTTTACATAGCATAGGACACGGATTGTTACTGGGTAATAATAGGGATGTCACAATACTAGAAATGTAGTAGTCGATACCAATACCAGTGAAATTCCACGGTTCTCGTTGGATCTCCGGTACCTATGGTATCTTCAAAAAACGAATACAGTCATGTTTTCAAAATTTTAGCATCCACTTGGTACCGAAATATCGGTTCTCATGACATCCCTACTGTGGGAAAGCGGGAATGTTGTCTTTACATTAGCAAATGACATTGATTATTGATTATTGCTGGGGGAAAATGCCTGCCGTGCTGACAGGACCCAACATGTATTGGAAATACAGCCCACCCAACAAATCCCTCCGCCCCTGCCATGCCAACCCAGAGATAGGCCACTAGCAGCCAGGCCTGGGGGTGCAAAGAATCACACCCTCTCTGATTCCAAGAGAGCCCAACATAGCCAGGACATGTCGGCGTCAAAGCACACACACCTTATTTTAAAGCCCACCACCAAGCATCAAAAGTCCACCCAAGAAGACCATCCCCTCTCTCACACACAGAGCAATGAGATAGGTTATCTGCACCACATTGTGTTCCCATTTAGGGAGCAGTGTATTAAAGACATGACCACCACCAAGCATCAACACTCCACCCAAGAAGACCCCC
>JAODTR010003939.1:0-12408 GCA_025399935.1 Amblyopsis rosae | reverse complement strand
TGTAATAACTGTCATGCTAATAAAGCTAACTTGAATTGAATTGAATTGAGAGAGAGAGAGAGAGAGAGAGAGAGAGACATTGAAGTTGATAATGATCACACTGCCAGTTATTGCTTTGGGCCCAGGGTGGCTACAGGCTCAGCTCCGGCTCAGCTCAGGCTCAGTGGGGAGTTGGAGCAGAGCGTGTTCGAATATCTCGTGAATGTGCGCTGTTGGCTCGGACACGACGTAATGACTCCCTCACACAGCTGGGAGACGGTTGGCTAGAGGTAGATATAGGAATGTTGCTATGTGTGGCTCACATTCAGCCCGGGTCAGCTGAGGGGCTCCGATAGGAGAGTGTATAGAGGCTCTTGGAGTGGTTTCATTTTATGGAGCTGTGTGTATTATTTGGACTGAAGTGAGAAACAAAGTGTCTCTTCTCTCCACTTACATTAGAATGGGAGTTTGGGGAGGGAGGGGGGATAATGCACATGCGCTACATGAGTTTCTCTAATGGATGCAAAATGCAAATTCTGTGTAGTCACCATTATGAAAACATTTTTGTACAAAATCACAGTGTACCTGTTTTGTAACTGGGCATTTATCCATAGACAATGTACATAAGAAAATATACTTTATAAGTGGAATGACTAGCACAAGCAAATGTCAAGTACAATTTATAATACAACGACTCTTAATAGCCTGAATGTGCTATAATACCTATTTACAGTACGTGTTTCATAGAATCACCATTAGTTGTGTCAACTAATACATATTAGTTGACACAAATGCCTGCTACTACACTCTTAGATATACTAATCTATATACCATATATACCATATAGTTACATGATGTGGCTAGATGTGCAAATGAAGAAATATTCATGGTCATAGTTGTTATTTGCTATATTTACACTTTTAACAGTCCATGAGGCAACAAATACCAGTGATAATGCCTAAAGATAGAGAGTGATGCTTTGCATTATGGGTAGACCTGGTTTGACCCAACAGCAAGAGATTACAGATTATCTCTCTCTCGCTCTCTCACACACACACGCACACACACACACGTGTAACATCTTGTATATAAACGACTGTCCTCAGGCATCATCGACCAACAGTTATGTCAGAATATAATCTTATCATACTATTGAACCAAGGCCAAAATGGTGACTCAAATATCACACACACACACGCACACACAGTATGTAATCATCCTGCATTTTCTTTCATAATTTTTTCACCCTACTTGTAAACAATAAGGACGCATTTACAGATTCATGTTAATTTAAATAAAACATTTTGAATAGGGAAAATAATAACAGTATAATTTTCTGCAATGGCAATGCCCTCTATATTAGACAACCTCTTATTTGAAAATAAAGAGAAAAATAATACTATTACACTAACATATTGCCCTGAACCTTTCCATTATCATACTGAATGCTGTGATTTTAATGTTATACAGTGTCTTGGCAAGCACATAAACACTCTAAATTCTTCCTGTATTCCCTGGATAACACATTCAGAAGAAGCTTTGTGATATGGTAGGCTATATCGAGTAAAATACAATTGATTCAGCGGATAGCCACAAACTAACTTTATAATTCAAATTTTACTCGTATTTTAAATGTATTGGATAACTGTATCTTCTGTCTCGTGTGTTTATTATACAGGACAGTTTCCCTGCCAGATTTGGAGGCATTCACTTTGTCAACCAGCCCTGGTACATCCATGCGCTCTACACCGTCATACGGCCCTTCCTTAAAGACAAGACCAGGAAACGGGTGAGGAGGAGAACTCCTGTTTGGTGCTGAGCAGACATGTGGTTCCTCTTGGTGTTCCTTCTAGAAATCACAGCATAGTGATATATTGACACACACACACAAGGGCTATAACAACGATACATTAGGCCTACAGAAGAGAGTGGATGAAAATACAATTGAGTTTTGAGTGATCAGTATTGTAAGTAATGTCTTAAGCTTTTCAAGAGATATTGAGCTTTACTACTAACTCTTTTTTTGGTGTTATTTTATCTCCACTAATGTCACTGGTCAGATAATTGATGAGAGTTGTATCCAAGAAAGCTATTGCCAAGAAATGCTTTGTCCAGTTTGGCAAGATGTTTGTATGTTTTTCAGATACTACAGTGGAACCCAGTGCATGCTGAAACCCCCATGGATTCAGTTCATTACAACCAGTGACCAAATAATAATAATAAGCATGTAATTCTTGTAACAATAATGAACCCAGACACCAGAGTGGATGTATGTATGTATGACATAGTACAATAACTGTGAATAGCTCACAAGATGTTGTGGCACTGACACATTACATCAGTCCCAACTAAAATAGACAGACACTACAGTAATTGTGGCATTGGAGCTGGTGTGTACTGCAGGACTGCGGTTTATTGGAGGAATCAATGCCCGAGCTGGCAGCCAATGACTGAGTCTCTGGGTGTGGTTCTGACAGTCACGGCTTTATTAAGGTTCATCGTCACTGGGGCACACAGGGACATTAAGCCAAAAGTGCAGTCACTTTTATTTCACTATTTCAACAAAGTAGTAAGCAGAGTTGCAACTGCAGACATTGCATTTTTCCTGAAGGTATTGTTTCATATTAGCTAGAAGCCGCTATTTTTATAGCTTTGCAACAACCATAAAACAGCCACAGATTAGTCCGTTTGAAGTACCTTCTTTCATATGAAAACTCAAGTACGTCTTGGTTCTGCAGTAACATTTGACTAGCTTTGTATTGTAGACAATTCTCTATAGGATTCAGGCTAGTAGCTTGTCTCCTTATTGGTTGCTCATTGCCTTTGTAGATCTTCATGCACGGCAACAACCTGAACAGCCTGCACCAGCTGATCCATCCTGAGATCCTGCCCTCAGAGCTAGGGGGCATGATGCCACCCTACGACATGGGCACGTGGGCGCGCACGCTTCTGGACCACGCCTACGACGAGGAGACCGACTACTGTCCTGAGTCCTACACCCTGTCTGTTCAGCACTTGGAGAGAGACCTGGAGAAAGACCTGTCTCCTAAGACCATGAAGAGGTGAGGGTGTTGTACTCACGCATGTTCAATGATCCACAGCAATATGCTGTATACTGAGAGATCAACCATCTCCATTAGAGGGAGGACGTCACATACAAATGAATACAATTGATCAACGGGACTCTGACGTCAAATGAATTTCAAATGAAGATTGGGAGGCTGGATGAAGAGTGTATGTGGCTTGCCTCAGGTGGTGAATTGTGCTGGAATTGGGGACCATTTTGACCCTGACCTCATTTTCCCATATCTTCTGACAATTTGGCTTATGGTTCTAGTGATCTTTGCTGTCAAGATCCCATGGATTATATTAAAAAGAGGGCCCTATTTTAACGATCTAAGCGCACGGTCTGAAGCGCAAGGCGTAAATTGGATTTATGGCGTGTCCAAATCCACGTTTGCTATTTTAACAGCAGATAAACGGTCAGTGTGCCGGGCGCATGGTCCAAAAGGGTTGAACTTCCCCTCTTCATTATTCATGTGTGTGTTTTGGGCGTAACACACGATAAACTAATCAGTTTCATCTCCCATTCTCTTTACAAATCCATGCACGCTTACATCATTAGTGGATTGTTATTGTAACAGCGGGTTTGTTTAAGTGCTGGAGCAGACCATCTAGGCAATAGCGAGATTCCTAAAACATGTTGATGTAGGTTAGTACACACTAATAATATTTCACATTATATTCTATATATTTTTAATTCTTAGCATATGTGTGCACTCCTGCACGCCGCTGTATGTGTAACAAGCAGAGTGTACACACGTTGACCACCTGCCATAGGCGATACTATAATGATAGTCCTCGTCTTAAGTCCTCGCGCTGACTTTAGACCAGGTTTTTTCTGGTCAATTGCGCACTTCCCACTGCCTCAAGACAGCAATGCGCTACACCACACCTCATATTTAGACCAACACACCCACGGGCGCTCAAATGGGCGCAAGTGCATTTGCTCTTTAGACAACGTTGGCGCTGGACGGGAAAATGAAAACTGCGTAGGTCGGAAACTAGCAAAGATTGCGTTCCTGCTTTGCGCCGCATTGTGCCAGTTGTAAGATAGGGCCCTGAGCCTTGTGGCTCCGAATCTACTAACACTTTCCAGTCTGTTGAAGTGGAACACAGCAGATGTGTATTGCAGCCATGCACCGCCGCTGCTGTAATGAGTGTAGCACATGATCAATGTGTCTCATATAATTTGAGATGTTGTCTTGGAATGAAGGAATGAATATGAGAACCTGTCATTTGTAGGGACGCAAGTCCATGACAGTTTTCATTATTTTAAAGGACAACTACAATATAGCTACAGTCCATCATTCTCTTATCAAGATGAAAGTAACAAATAAATAAGTAAACAAATGAATGAAATAACTACTTGAATAGATATTACAAAACTACTATGATTTTCATCCATAAAAGAACAATAATAATTTAAAATGGAAAAAACTAATAAACTCCTATTTTTCAAAATGGAAGAGACATTTAATGTGTGTAAAACAATTTATACTACTATGATAGGCAGAACTAGATAGGAAATATGGTTTAAAAGTAAATTTATTATCACTTACCCACACAAATGTGGTACATTAAAATCTATAAAGTAAACGTATATTAAAAAACAATTGTATAATGTTGTTCCAGTTCCAGTCTGACAGACAATTCTGACAGGGGAATGTATGGCTTTAGCTGTCAGTGTTTTGTCCTAGATAAGGGTGAGCAGATTACATGCCAGGGTTATACAGCATGTGGACCGTGGATCATGCTATTCTCTCCACTAAAACATTGGTGAATGTCTGTCTTGTCATGGCGTGTTTCCTTTTCAGACCGCCTGTTCATAAGCTTGCTGGGATTGATTTTGGTTTCAACAAAAATAGACACAGAAGAGAATGTGCTCATACACACAGCAACAAAAGCACATACATATTGTTTTGTAATATTAGTATTTTCCTTCAAACAAATCATGGCAAACATTAATCCTACCAATTGTTTGAGTAATCTGTTCAACTCAGATGTCCTTAGTAATGTTGTAATACCAGGCCAGTGTTTTTAGTTCTGCGCTTCCAGCAACTGTAGAATGCAGATGCAGAACAATACATCTGGATGTGAATCCCAACGTTACAGCTAGATACAGTGTTTCCAGCACAACGTTGATGGTTTGCTATCGTTCCATGTGTACGACATCTGCATCTTGCTGCCAGAAAAGATACTGGCCATTAGGTCTATTTGACCATCACATGTAGTATGTGATACGCAATTTGGTATGATTTACCCTGGTGGTGAATCCAAGTGAGCCACCCAGAGACATTTACTGAACATAAAACTGGCACACCTATATTCCTCTGCAGGGCTATAGGGTTAGTGTTTAAACTTTCCACCAACATTAATTTTAGCTTGTGGTTGCCAGCAGATATTATGCCAGCAGTTATTCACTAAGGCCAAAAAGGTGCAGATAGTTTTCAGATAGAGCTTTGTGCAAACTGATTATCTCAATAAATGTTTTACAACAACAAACAAGCTGTTTCAACACATAAAAGTAGTTACTTTTAATATATCATTCATTTTATTTAAACGGAATGTAATGGGTTTACAATGTAGTGATTCCGGACATACATTAAATAATGCAATAGTGTAATGCAATGCTGTTATGGATGTAATGTTATTGTGATTTTGAGAGGGCCCTCCTGGAACAGTGCCTAAACAGATATTTACTTTATGAAATATAATGTATGACTCCCACCTTTACACAGAACCACACTGTTTAATTAATATTATCAAACATGTATCATTATGTCATGGTCAGGTATACGGTAAATGCATGTTAATTATTATTCATTCTGCTTAGTAGAAATGACTGTATGTAACATATTATTTTCTATAATTATCCTGTATTATGTGTGGGCGTTCAAGCTGCTACTTGCTGTCATCTCCTTCAACCGCTGAAATAACCTCTTTTCCCCATGGAGACCCAGGAAAGTTAATCTAATTTGCTTATCTACTTGTAATCTAGGACACTTTAATATGGTTTTCTTAGAGCAACACACTAGAATGTTGTCAAGCTCATATTCCACAAAATAATATTCTCACTAATGGACAGTTTTGTTGACGGACAGTAACAATTTGGAAAGGTAACACACACATGAGGATGACGATGTGTTTGGTTTACTGCTGCGTTTGTGTGTGTGTGTGTGTCTGCATGCAAACCTTTAACACACAGAGTTGACTCTCATGCTGTATTTTTTAGATGACTGTGATCATACCACATTATAGCTTGGTCTGTGCACACGCACACGCACACGCACACACACACACACACACACACACACACACAGCGTAATGGAGGTCCTATATTGGCCAAATGCCCAGTTGTGACATTTTATTATGAACCTTTGTTCAGACAGGATGACATCAATTATAGGCTTAATAAACGTTTTGTTTCATAGACAGAGACAAACATAGACTGCTACACACTGCATTCATGTGTGTGTGTGCGTGTGTGCGCGCGCGCGCGTGCGTGTGTGTGTGTGTGTGTGTGAGGCGAGGGAGAAAAAAAAGTTCCCAATACACACAGGTCTGTCTCCGCTCTGCGGGCAGCGTACAAACAGTCATTGACTTAGATAAAGGATGCATATCTGCAATGGGCTGAGAGTTAAAACATGTATGTGTAGAAAAACACAGACATGACAACAGAGAGGATAGGATGGAACACAAGCACCCTCAAGGGATCACTTCTTCTCTGTTTTCCACCCAGGTCCCAGTCGGTGGTGGAACCAGGGGTGCTGAAAAGGCCCGATAAAGTCAAGAGTGAGGAAGACAACATGCAGCCACTGCTTTCGCTGGACTAAACGCAAAGAGCGCAGTTTGAAACACGGCAGACAGCTAAACGCACCCACGCACGCGCACGCGCACACACACACACACACACACACACAACCCCCTCTCACACATACCCACATGGTCCGATAAAATGAATAATTTCACATTACGCTAACCCAAGCACCTGTGCACATGAGCAAGGCACACCCAAGCACTGGATGACTCTGAACGTATTGCTGTTGGATGTGAACCACTCTCTCACAGAATGGAAGCAACACAAAATCACATTAAAAGTAACTTTTTGGAACGGACAGAAGAAGCAAGAATGTTCCAGAGACACGGTCGTCTATGAGAGCTACTGGTGGTGTTAACACACGTTATTTGTCTAATAATTAATTTGTCAAGTGCCAATACTAAAACTCATCCACTCAATAAAGACGTATATATATACAGTATATCTGCCATCAGAATACCCACACGGTCAAGAATTCTGCAAAGGATACCGTGCGTACTGTAGCCTACTTAAAGTTGTATTTTGTGTGTGGGGGAAACATGCTACAGTATATGGGTCAGGACAAAGATTGGGGTGAATCACACTTCAAAGGGTTTTGAGGGTCTGTGCAAATATTCACACTCGAATGCCATCAGGCTCTTCGAATGCTAGTGTTTGGAAGAAAACACCCTCGAGTTGGCAAGCAGCGGCATTATCGGGATGGATGCTAATGAACCTGTTTAAGCTAACAGGACACAAAGGCAATGGGATATGCAGGGTCTTTCATCTGAGGAGACTCGGCCTGAGCTAGCGTGTCGGTGCCTCTTCGGCTAACTCCCTTTACAAACCCCCTTTACTGTATGTGCTTTTATTTTCTTCCCTATCCTTTTTTCGAGACCCCACATTACATTATACATAGTTTTTGGTTCCATCTGTAAATATAAAGCCTCCCAGCAAGGCTTTTTATAGAGTATGTTATTACACTGTCTATTTATTTGGTGTATAAGAGGCTACTTGATGTGCTGTGTCTTCAAAATGCTATATTTGGTCATGCTGAAGAATGTCATATAGGCCTATTGTTTGAGACTTTGTTTGCACTGTTAAAAGCACTGTAGGTATATAGCCTGGTGGGCCAGATGTAGTCCTCTGATAGAAGATGTATTGAGTATTTTAGAGGTAGAGTGGATCGGTAGGTACTGTAGGTTTGGGGTAGAAATAATGCTTGAGGTCACATTTCTTACATGATGCATTTGTGCTTTACTGACCACCGATCATTGTGAGATTAGGGACAAGGCTTATTATAACACGCTGGTTGTCTTCATGTGTACGTATAGCTACCCCACATGGCTTACAAACATCAGTCAGCAACTTGAGCACTACAGTGCTACACTATTATGTGGCTATTTACGAGTAGTCGTAAAGTTTTCCTTTATGTTTAGTGTGATTTCAGAAAAGTATTTTAGGTATACGGTATAAAGTATTTTACACTGGTTTTGGAAAATCCTGATCATAAATTTTTGTTGTGTATTTAATGTATTTATTTCAATAGTATAGAAGCTCATAAGTCACTGTACTTTGAAAGCAATTTAGATACATTGTATTTAAAAAGAGAGATATTATTTTCCATGTACAGTATCCTTTTTATGCAGGTGAGAAATAATGTAAACTTAATATTGAATATAAGACCAGGTGAAGGTGTTCAGAGTAGCGTAGGCTATAGCGATGTTAGTCCGTTTATTATTCCCGTCATGCAATATTTGTCCCCCCTAAAATCTGAAAATGTTGACACTACTATAACGTCAGCACAACTGACCTTTTGATGTACATTAGCTTTTACTCGGCTATAGCAAATACAGGTGACACAGAGGTTAGCTTGCAGACTGGGCATCAGTCACAGAAATAGTTGCTTTGAATAAATGCAGACAAATAGTTATGCAAGCCAACATCTACAAAGACATGCAGTCAAACACATAAGCAGATAGACAGACAGGCAGTGACTCTTGAGGCAAGCTAGAGCTCCTCTAGACAGCTATAAGGAGTACCGATCATGTTAGCGTAAACCAAATGTCAGTCCTGCTTAGAGCTGGTACTACAGGCAGAGGTTTGTAAACCTTCAGACTTCTGTGTGAATGCAATGAGTGCGAGCGGTTCTCGCCGAGACCCGAAAGACTTAGAGACAGGCCATAGACAAAGTGGATTTTTTCCTTGTTTTTCTTTTTACATTATCTGTCTGGGTGTCGCCTTAGCGTTTTATCAATAATGAACTATGTATCACCTATTAGCTTCTCTTGTTTTCATTAAAAAACAATGGCTCTGAAAATGAAGAAGTTTGTTGCAGAGCTATGATTCAGGGAATATGCAGAATTGTCTGTTAAATGTGTTTAGGAAAGACACTATTGGGTTCACAGCAAAGACAACATTTTAATTAATTATATACTCCTTGTACATTTAAAGTGTTTCAAAGAGCAATCCTGACATTATTAATTCTGATATTAGATGGCTGTGTTCTTTTTACTATACTATGAGTATTATGGGATTCAGTCAAGCTTTTATCTGGATTATTCAGGCCACATTTAGCTTTTCATTTATTCAGGGTAACTACAGTACAGAAACACTCACCACTATACTGTAGATGCTTCCAGTATTTAGGATAAGAAGTTTACATAAAATACAATCAGTTTAGAACTTCACTGAATTTCCTGAAATGCCCTATGGTCAATACCTCATTAATAATGCTGCTAGTATAGAGGATAACTGAGTTCAGAATGGTCTATTTGCATTGTGAAACAAATGTACAAAAAATAACTATAACACTATTGGTTTGTTGGTTGGTTGATTTATTGTCCATGTATTTGGTTTAATGAGGCTTTATTGCTTTACTACACATATCTTTTTTTTATCATTTGTTTACATTTATTTATTAGGACTTTGCTGTAACTTGTTCATTACACATGTGAAAGATTGGTATATGTTGTATGTGTGGTGAACAGATTAGTATCAGATCAATTATAAATGTATTCAGTATTTTAGCACTGAATGTTTATCCTGCGATTGTATGATATATTTCATACTGTAACCTACTGTATTTAAAAAACATCCAACATTTTAAGTTTGATAATAGCACTGGAAACAAGTATTTAGATTTTATATCATGGCAACAGGAAATAATCTTTGCTTGTTTTTTTTCTCGTGTTTAACACCTGTTGTCATTGTCCTTTCCTTAGCAAATCAAGCTAATCTTAACAGTAAATAAGAACTGGTTGTAAACATCTTCACTTACACATCTTAAAATAACCAACAAGTACAAATACAAGTAGATAACATAACAACCAGAGCTAATGGGTAAGACCTACATTCTGGAAATTACCTACTTTATGGAAGGTTTTATAGCCACATCATTTCTGACAAAACCACCCCCTTTTATAAAAAATTATAATAAGATTTAATGTATTATTATTTGAGAAGTATGGCTTTGAATGTCAGTACAGTATAACCACTGGTGATATTGTTTAAAAATGAATGAATACCTTTTGGTTGATGTTTTTGTATTTGTTAAATCATGTTCTGTGATTGTATATTTATAATGTAGTCAGAAGTGAAGAGAGATCAAACTGAACATGAAATAGTGAACATATTACAAGAAACAGAAATATACAGTAGGCTACTGTAACAGCAAACATTCTTGAAATAGCGGGTATTCAGAAGTTAAAATGTCATCAAAGGCAATTTGCTGAAATGCATTATGTAACTAAGTCAAACAAGCAAACAGAATAAATATGGACACTTTCTTACTGTTCAAATGTGTGGACTTCATTTGTCTCTGCTATTTTGCAACTCCAATACAATTACCCACTCCTAACCAGATGCCCTTCAATTCTATCATCATTCTTACTCCATGTTTCATACATTTGCAGGTGCTAGTTAGCAATATGATGCAGAATAATATGAATTATACCCTAAGAGCAACAACATATTAGGGCAAACACAAACAGCGTCACAGTACAACAGAATTACTATTATTTTTGTACGTTGCCTACTTGCACCTAGTCTCAGCCTCTCCACTACATTACATTGCAACTCTGTGCTGAACATATGATAGATATACCCAGGGTTGGGAAGTAAATGTTTACATAAAAAGTTATATGTAATTGATTACAAAAAACCAGTAACTTTAATCCATTACAGTTACTAGCTAAAATAAAGGACTCAATAAAGGAATCTAATTTAATTAGATGATTGTCATGGTTTGATGTCGGCAGATGTCACCGTTCTGCCATGCATCCCAGTTTTCCCATTTTCCCATGAACTCATCCTGGACTCAGAACTTGTCTTGTCATTCCTCACACCTGGTATTCGTTGCCCTTATTAGCCCTAGTATTATGTAGCCCTTCTGTTTGTCTTGTCTTTATTGGTTATTGTTTCATGTACTGGTGAGTGTTTTGTGTTCATTAAATATGCCAACCTGTGTCTGCTATTTCCACTTGCTGGTGACAATGATTTACTTCTAGGAGTACTTTCAAATTTAAAAGGAATGTTTGCAGAAGAAAATGCATAAAACAATCAGCTGTTCTCTTAATCGTTCATTAATGTCAATCAATTGAAATAAAGTCCTACTTTAATCTTATACTCTGAGCAACAAACTGTAGTTTATGTTGTAATGGAAAGTAATAGTCAGATTATGTTACCAAATGTAGGTAATAAAAATAATTATGTTACTATGTAAATTTAGTAACTACCAGATTACATTATAAAGATTAACCTACCAAAACCTGCATATACCCTTATAAGATCAACTGAGTTTCTGGAAGTGAGGAAGATTGTTTTTTTTGTTAGAATTCTGGTGAAACGCTGGTGCCGTGCTTTATTTAGGCTACTACAGTAAAACAATTACTAGCTTGATCTTGACACAGTTAGCCAGTGCAGACTATATAGTAAAGGCTGGCTCTGTGAGAATAACTTGACCTGTCTGTCTCCCAAATGATCTGTCTTCCTCTGTGGTCCTGCACACCTGTGTGTGTGTGTGTGTGTGTGTGCTTGTTATCTAATACTGTGTATGTATATATGCGGCTTTTTCTTTTTTGTTATGGTAAAAAGAGCAAGAGAGACAGAGAAATCCCCATTAGCACAATGTTGCTCACCTTCTTCACTGGGACAGGGAGGGGTTAAGTTATGGTGAGACTGGGCTGCTGCAGACTCATCTGTTGTTAAGTCTGCTAAAAGGAGCAGGGACAATGATTTAATATGAATATCTTGCTAAATGTTTCCATGCACTGATTACATGTTGATGAAATGTAGACTAACACTAGCCTGTAGCTAGCTATCTTATTTAACTATAGACATTAAGCCAACAGGTTAACTCAGGTTAACTCACAGACTATAAGATACCCACATTTCTTGGTGAAAAACTAGGTTACAGATTGATACCTTTTCCATTGTCTTTCCACTCTCTCATTTCTCTTTCCTTTTCTGAAAACCAGATTTTGGTTTATTAGTACGGTGGCCGACAGGTGCAAACACGATACAAATTCAAAAACACAACCAAGTCAGGAATGCGCAGCAAATTGAAAAAC
>JAODTR010003938.1:0-12408 GCA_025399935.1 Amblyopsis rosae | reverse complement strand
AGGTGGAGAGATTATATCTCCACACTGGCCTGGGAATGTCTCGGGATCCCCCAGTCAGAGCTTGCTAATGTGGCTCGAGAAAGAGAAGTTTGGGGTCCCTTGCTGGAGCTGTTGCCCCCGCGACCCGACTCCAGATAAGTGGAGTACATACATATTCACAGCCTGCGGTCAATACTTTGTTGAAGCACTTTTGGCAGCAATTACAGCCTTAAGTCGTTTTGAGTATGATGGTACTAGCTTGGCACAGCTACTTTTGGGCAGTTTTTCCCCATTCTTCTTTGCAGGACCTCTCAAGCGCAATCAGGTTGGATGGACATCAAGGACATTTACAGAGTTGTCCCGAACCCACTCCTTTGTTATTTTGTGTGCTTAGGATAGTTGTCCTGTTGGAAGATGAACCTGACAGGCACTGAAGAGTGTGGTACCTAATATCAAATCAATTCAATTCTGCTTTATTGGCATGAAAGTTAAAAGACAATGTTGCCAAAGCATAACAAATTATATAACCCACATCCCATGTTAGTAGCTATTATCCCCTACCCCTTAGCTATTACAGTGTGTGTGTGTGCGCGTGCGTGTGGTGTGTGTGCTCATAAAGGTCATTCACTGTCCCTCAGATTGTGGATCTACTGAATCAACTGAATTCGCTACAGGTGGACTCCAATAAAGTTGTAGAAACATCTCAAGGATGATCCCAGTGGAAGCAGGATGTGCCTGAGCTCCATTTTGAGTGTCATGGCAAAGGCTGTGAATACATATGTACATGTGGTTTTTGTATTTTTTTATTTTAAATGGGGTATTGTGTAGAATTTTGAGAATTTATTTTAACCCATTTTGGAATAGGGCTGTAAGCACAAAATGTGGAAAATGTTAACTGTACAGTAGCACTGTACAAACAACAGTTTTATTATTGAAAGCTAGGAATTCAAAGATGATTGGGTTTCATACTTTGATAACTTTCTGTTCCACAACAACGTCCAACCATTCAATGAAAGATTCTATTGTAGCATTTTTCTTCAGCAAGTTCTTCAACTCCTGGAAAACAGTGATGGTATCATCTAGAAGCACAAGAGGGAAGACAGGAAATAGTGTAACTTGCTTTAATATAGTGCAGGGCATCATGTCTTGTCTTGCATTTTTGGGAAGATGTAACTATTGAAGAATGCACAAATGCATTAATTATCATTATGTACTAAAAATAAAATAAATTGTCAACCAATGAAATTTGTTTTTATTTCAATAAACATGACTGGATGCTTTAATTCACATTTGCTTGACAGAAATTAAAGCTTGCTTACACTCAGAGTATATATTTGCCTCCTGGTTTCCTGTAGTACTTAGGCTAAGAAGAGGCTGAGAGTTGATGCTGTTCAGGTCCACTTTATCAATGTCCACCACCATTCTGTTGACAACAGTCTGATCAAACAGAGCAGGACGGGCAATCTGGACAGGCAGAAGGGATGACGAGAGAAAAAGTGGATATATACTTTAAATTATTTAAAAACAAAAACACAGATACTGATATTAAAGTCATACTGTTCACAGAAACATTTTCCTTTTTCACTATGTCATGCATAATTTTAATTTTACTCTACCGCTTCACTATGAGCTACGGAATACATTATATTTGTTATTGTCGACTTAAACATAAATTTTTGGGTGAAGGTAGATTTATGCTTGTTATCTCTAATCTTGATATGTTTCATGATTGCTAAATGTTTTGTTTCTTTTTCTGAAAGTCTGCAATGAATCCGCTGCTTGGGCAATGTTATGGTTAGAAGACCGTGCCCAGCATTGATTACGTGATCAACCATATGTTTGGTACAATACAAATGCTCAGTGTAAGCTGTTAACGCACAGATTTGTTTACAAACTGTAAAGTCCAGGGCTGCCGCTGAGAACAGTACTCACTGGTGTACTAACCACCTCCCTGCAGCTGTCCATATCCCCAAAACTCCCCAGCCACAACATACTCTCATTTTCATCATAATCACTTGTACCTGTCCTTGTCTGTGGGGGTTATAGATGATGGGGATTGTGTTAGCATCTGTAAGTGATTCATTGTTGCTGCGATTGATTTTCAATTCCAGTAAACCACACTTTAGTTCTTAGTTGCTTAGCTTTAAGAGCCCCTTGATACACTTTGTGAGCAAGAGTGGGCTTTGGCCTGTAGTGTTTTTGGAAATACCAATCTAGGTCCTCTGAGGATAAGACTGCCCTGATCCAAGGCTGTTAGTTCTATTCTGAGGTTGCAGAGCCCCTCTGGCTTAGGTTGTGATGACAAGGTGATAGTATTACACTTATCCGCCTGAATGTTCTTGGTCAGTGCACAGTTTGGGCCGATGAGCTGCCTGCCTTGTACATTGCTTTAATTAATACAAAAGTTGGCTGAAGGTTGATCAGCATGGGCCAACACCCCCTTTCCTTGAGGCCTAATGGTCTATTCAAAATTAATGTCGACTACGTAGATAGCTCGAAAACCACTCTATCGAAAAGAAAACTAGTTTAGAACATGGAAAAGCTAAGCATGGTGAAAACGAATCAAAAGTCGTCACAGCCAAGCAAGTAAACGACTTATTGGTAGGCCTAGTTAGCCTGTAGGCTTCCAGTTCCACCAACACTAACATTGAAGTGCTAGACCGGCAAATCAAAGACACAATGTTGATTATATGATAATCCACCCATGAGCAAAACTGTAAAAAAAAAAATAATGTAGCCAAACATCCTGGAAGTGAAGCGATGATGCGGGATGACGACGGTGTGCAATGTGGGTGCAATTTAGTCAACTATCCGCTAGGTGGCGTCTACAACTTGCAACTTGCGCTTGTCCACAATATAGTACAGCTAGGCGCTTTGTAATGTCTGATCGTTAGATTTTAAGGATCTTTTAATCTAGTTCAGTCTTTTTGTGACTGATTTGGTGCTTTAAATGGTGTCATCAAAGAACCGGAGATCCAAATGATCTGAGTCAGTGTGCCAACGTCACGTAAACAATTGACACTCGTCAATGTGTGGCCTATTAGTAGTCTAAAACTGTCATCACTTAGCAAGCGTACCTTAGTGGCACATTAGGTTAAGCATTGCATTTGTAATAGTGAGGGTTACGGATCGAGTACTCTCCATTACTTCATAATTTACCGTATTTTCCGGCATATAAGACGACTACGTGGTGGCTCGTGATGCACTGACTCCTGCCTCAGTCCACTCCTTGTGAAGCTCCCCCAAATTTTTGAATAACCTTTGCTTGACAATCTTCTCAAGGCTCCAGTTATCCCTGATGCTCATGCACCTTTTCCTACCACACTTTTTTCTTCCACCCGACTTTTTATGAATATTCTTGGATACAGGACTCATGGATATTGCAATTATTTTTTGAGGGTTTCTCTCCCAGTTTCTGCACAACTGTCAAGTCAGCTGTCATCCCCATGAAGACTGAAACAGTACTGAACAGTCTATAATATTGCAATATTATATAACAATATTCAAATTCTATGAAATACAGATTTTTTTCATGAGCTGGAGTGCTCTAATTCCCTTGCCTGGTGTAACCAGACCATATTCACTTCGTGAATAGGTCTTGCCATGCTCCATTGGGAAGTGTTCTCAGTCGTATCCTTCTGCTTGGTGTAGACCTCTGGTTATTTTTGAAACTATTGGACAGAGCTGAACCAATAGGCGTGTCTACAATTGTTTTGATCGCCTCATCTAGTTTTACCACATTTTCGAAACATGCTTGACTTCAACGTCATCTCACTAACCCATGCTGATTAGGCTGCCAACAGTGTGGCTGTGCGAACACTAATGCGAACAGGGTTTCCAGACTGTTGGTGGATTCGAATGGCTGGCTGGACCTTATTACCTATATTAATTAGAATTATTATTAAAGATAAGCCCTTATATATACTAATAATAATATCACAACACATTTCTAGTATAACTAAATGAAGTCCACTATTTGTTCCCCAGATTAGATAACCTGAGATACTTTCATCTGATATTACTGTATTCTCATCCCCCAGAAGAAGGCGGGCAGCTAATTCATTCAGACCAGACAAGCCTTTACACCTTACAGCAAGCCCTCCCGCCCTCCAATATACATTTAAAGTGTTTCCTTCCATTTGCATCCAGCCATTTACAAAAAAGCCTTTGTTAAGGCTCCTTAAAACACAAGCCCCCAACACAATATTACCACTCAGGTCTGTTAGTCTGACAGATGGCCAAGATCCAGTGTGGGACACACTGCAGGGGGCCGATGCCAAGACGTCTGTATCTTTATTCACTCACCTCAAGACATGAGACTTTCCCTAATCAAAAGTTAGCCAATATAACTTAAGACAGTGCCATCCCCCAGTTCTCTCCTGTATAAAACATGCCCATTTCTGATATGGGGGGCCTTCTTTGGTGGTGTTTCCCTGGACGACTTGACTGGGTGTGCTCTCAGTCTATTTTCCTGGGTATTATTTCTATGTATATATGCTACTTGCCTTATAGTCACTTTTTGTTAACTTTAAACTACAATTCAAACTGTTGGAGTTTTGAAAAATAGTTTCCATCACTGTAATCTCAGGTAAATTGAGTTGAGAGCATAATCTGGCGGAGCCAGGCTACTAATTCCCTCCCATTTCAAACCAAACCAGAGACAGTAAAGTAACGTAATATTGAAGCAGACTTAGAAAAGCACTTTTTGCATAATAGTTACTCTATTCCATCTCTACGTGCTATGCAGGGCTCCAAGGTTAAAATTGGATGGAGGCCAAGCAATCACTTACTCACAAGACAGTAAAGATAGATTTCCAGCGTAAGGAGGGGAGGATATTCGCCTCCTTTATATAGCGAGGGATGGGATTACTACAGGGATCCAGGACAGTCCCAGCTACCACATTTGGTTTGGGCCAATTCTGAAAAAAAGTTGCCTGAGGGTCAGAGTTGCCAAGTCAATGTGGAGATATAATCTCTCCACCTAGTCCTGGGTCTTCCCCAGAGGTCTCCTCCCAGCGTGCCTGGAACATCTCCCTAGGGAGATGCCCAAAGAGCATCCTTACCAGGTGCCCCTACCACCTCAACTGGCTCCTTTCGACGCAAAGGAGCAGCAGCGCTATTCCAAGTTCCTCACGGATAGCTGAGGTTTCACCCTATCACCCTAAAAAAAACATTTTGGCAGCTTGTACCTGTAATCTAGTTTTTTGGTTATGACACACCCTTCATGACCATAAGTGAGGGTATGAATGAAAATTGCCTGGTAGATCCAAAAGCTTTGCCCTCCGGCTCAGCTCTCTTTTTGTCACAACAGTGCGGTAAAGAGATTGCAATACCGCTCCCGCTGCTCTGATTCTCTGGCCAGTCTCTCGCTCTAATGTCCCTCACTTGTGAACAAGACCACAAGATACTTAAACTCCTTTACTTGGGGTAAGGACACTTACCCCAAGTAAGGATTCCCTACCCGGAGTAGGCACTCAGAATTTTTATGTTTTTAATTGTTTTTAATGAATGTCAGATGAGAATGTCAAGAAATTGATATTCTTCTCCCAGTAAATTTACTTATTACACTGAGTTGTGTTCTGGGTTTGATCAGGACAACCCACAAACTCGCAGGATCCAATACTGCAAAGAGTTCCTGCTGAATTGTAATCATCACAGTCAGATAAATAACAATATAAACGTTTTTTAAACAAAAAACATTCTGATGGAATTGAGTGTAGCAAGACAAAGAGTCAACATCTACATTAGTTTAGAGATACCTGCCTTATGGCTTTTACTGAGACGTGGCTGTCGGATAATGATTCAGATTCTACACTGCATCAACAGAAGATGGTGCAATTACTTTAAGTGCGAGAACATCTTTGTTTACCTGATATTGAACTATTGTCTGTATCAGTGAGACCCGTCTATCTCCTTAGAGAGTTCTCCTAAATATTCATCACTGTAGTCTAGATCCACCCAAAAGTCGATGGAAAATCTGATGCCAACACAGTTTTCTCTGTTGTTCAGCAATTGCAATCCATCTCACCCGATGCACCTAATATAATCCTTGGGGATTTTAATCACTGCAAATAAAAAAAAGACATTTACCAGTTGCCATCAGTACGTAACCTGTCCTACATGGCATAAGAAAATTATGGACCTCTGTTATGGCTCTATCAATGGAGCGTATAAGTCAGTCACGGGACTGCCGCTTGGATCATCGGATCACAGTACTGTCCATCTACTGCCACTATATAGGCTTGTACTCCAAAGAGAGGCGCCCTTGAAACAAGAGGTTAAAACCTGGTCTAAGTAGTTCCCTGTCTCTGCAGGGATGTTTCGATTGTACAGACTGGTCTATATTTCAAGAATCATCTGAAAGTATGGATGAATTGACAGATGTGATGGGTTGATGGACAGAATGGGCTTAATACATTTTTTACTAGTTTTGATTGTGTTGATTGTACTTCAAATCTTACAGAGATCCGTGAACAAACTGACGTTGCTCACCCTCTCATATTATTTAGCGTTCCTAATGTAATCAATGTTTTTAAACAGTCAAGAGTAAGGAAAAGCCCAGGGCCTGACAATTTTTGTGGGAAAATACTCAAAGCCTGTGCTGAACAGCTCGGCCCAATTTTTCATTTTATTTTTAATAAATAACTTTCTTTACAGAAAGTACCAAAGATGTGGAAGCATTCTATTATTGTCCCTATTGCTAAACTAGGTAGTTGAATTAGTATAGACCAGTGGCACTAACAAGTTTAGTAATGAAATCCTTTGAGAAACTGATTCGAAAAAATATTATAGGTCATGTTGAGGACTTTCTTGATCCACTTCAGTATGCATATCGGGCAGGGAGAGGGGTGGAGGATGCTACCCTCACACTGCTCAATTTGCTCTACCAGCATCTGGAAGGACCCAATACCCACGCTAGGCTTTTCATAGATTTTTCATCAGCATTTAATACTATCAAACCACACTTGCTTGCAGAGAGGCTTCTTTTTCATCTTCAGCTAGACCCGAACACTGTGGGCTGGAAAGTTGACTTTCTAACTGACAGGTCTCAGTGTGTGAAAGTTAATGGTGCTCTTTCTGAATTTTGTGGGTCTTTCACAGGCTGTCCGCAAGGCTGTGTACTCTCCCATCTTTTGTACATATTATATACAAACGAATGGCATAGCTTTTACAATACCCCTATAACTGGCACAAACTCTCTGGTCTCCCTTTTTGAACAGGGCAATCACCACCCCGGTCTACCACTCCGTAGGCACAGTCCCAGACTTCCACGCAATGTTAAAGACAGCCCCTCCACACCCAGAGACGGATCTCATAAATCACCAAGGCTTTGCTACTGCAAAGTTGTTTGACTACCACAGTGACTTCCTCCAGGGTCGATAGACGACAGACGATAATCAGCCTCCAAATTTTTTTCTACCATAGAGGGGTGTTAGTTGAATTCAAGAGTTCCTTAAAGTGTTAGTGTTAGTGTTCCACTGCCCAATTACCACCTCAGTTGAGGTCCCATCCTTACTGTACACAGCTTGAATGGTTCTCCTGAGAAGGTGGTTTTTCCAGAAACATCTTGGTGCCGACTGTCAGTGCTCCCGTCTAGGCTCTCTCTCTCGCTCTTTCCCCAGATCCTGGCTGCACCACCTGTTCCCGATGCCGATTGCCCACTTAGATTGCCGATTGCCCACTCATTGAACCACTCAGGTTCAATGTCCCCAGTTCACCCGCACTACCAGTTTGGGCTTACACGGTCTGAGCCTTCCCCCACCCCTTGACCCAACTCACTACCAGATATTGATCGGTTGACAGCTCTGCCTTCTCTTCACTCGAGTGTGTAAAACATGCGGCCTCAGATCAAATGATACGATCACAAAATCGATAATTGACCATTGGTGTAGGTACCATGTACCTGAGCACCCTACAGGCTATGCGCTACCTTATTCTTATTAAACTTTATTGTCATTGCACATGTCAAAAGTACAAAGCAACGAAATGTAGATTGCATCCTACCCGAAGTGCTAGCAGAAGTATTATACCAAGTGCAAGGTAATTACATACATAAATACATACATACATACATACATACATAACGATGGTGATTTATTAATGATGATGATTATTTACAGTATATTACTCATCCCTGTAATGAGGTATATTGGGTATTGGGTTCAAACATGGCGTTTGTTAGACAGTCCATTACTAGCACAGAAGTCTAATAACAAATGCCCACTTAGATCAGGGAGGCAGTTCCTCCGAATCACACCTCTCCAGGTGTCTCTATCAATGCCCACGTGCGTGTTGAAGTCTCCCAGCTGAACTATGGAGTCCCCTACTAGAGCCCCATAGAAGACTCCATTTAGGGTCTCCAGTAGTGATGTGGTGACTTCACTGCAGTTACTGGGAACCCTCGCGATACTTCTGCAGCATTCTGGTATAGTTTGGTTCCATCATCGTAGAAGACCCACATCTTTGCAGGGTACGGCGTGTGGAATTTTAATCCCTTTTCTTTCAGAACTTTTTTTGTACTCACCCTTAATAATAACCCTGTAAGACCTATTTAAATCCAACAAAAACATAACTTCGCATATTTATCACCTCGGGTCTTACAAGGTTTTTAAGTACCTCGGTAGGGAAGTCATGATCAACATAGTGTTGGAAACGTGTTGTTGTAAAACACTTAATTAAAAACCTGGCAGAAAAAGTAAGTTATCCAAAAAGCTGATAATATCGGTACCCTCTGCATCTTCTGGGATTGCATAAATCCTTAAATTGTCCCATCGCGCTCTACCTTCTTGGTCTATCAGCTTCGCTTCAAGGTCTGCTTGGCGCTGTGTTAGTTGCTTAATTAGTGTCAATGTTGCTTGAAGCACTGTCTCCGTTTCATCAATTCTCCCCTCTGCCTCATCAAGTCTGTCTTGTTTAATGTCTGACAGTTGTTCCTGTTGTCTCTTCTAATTTCCCAGAGTTCGTTGAGTATACTTTGCAAGCTAACTTCGGATTTATCCTCACCATGTGGGCACAGGATCGGGGAATTATTATGACTAGCTTGCCTCACATCAGGGCTATTCTCAATCATCCTACTAGTTGCAACCTTTTTCTCCATGTCTAAGTAAATGGTATGTTCACTGGGATTCATAACTCAAAATTTCAGGGTTATTTCAGCGAAATCGGGAGCTTGAAAATCAAGCAGTCATCCTTTCTGTGGTAAAACCGGAGGTCCCGTAAAACAATTTGTGATGGCAACGGGCGCTGCAACCCTTTGCCCGCGTCACCATCGCCTCGCACCCACACGTACAATCAGCCGATTGCCGTCAGCCGTGTGGGTGTGAGGGCATATAGGCTGGTGACGCGTGGCGGGACGGCGCAAATTATTGTTCATGTTTCCTGTTCATATGTCACGTGACTGTGCACGCCTGTTTGGTTTGGAGTTTGTGTTTCCTTTTAAGTCTATTAAAGGACGGGCTGTGTGGCTTGTCGATCTTCTGCCATCCGTGTGTTGTTTTTAGTCTTTTCGTTCTTTTACACTCGCCCCACCCTGCTCGGTGTTACACAATTCTTTAAACAATTATGACACTGCATAGTGCAGAGGAACAATTACAAAAAAAATGATAGAAATCTTGATTAATTTTGCTACAACAGCCTACATGCGCTTTTAGCTCATAGTGACATACGTAGCATAGCCCCTACCGGTATGTGTTAACTCAAATAAAATTTTGCCAACATTATATAGGCCTACAAAGGCTACAGTCTAATTTATTACAAGTAGGCTGAGTAAAGTTTAGCACCATTGCAAATGTAAGTGAGAGAAATGCGTTGCTTTGCATGCTTGCTCAAAAGGGACTAGATGAGGCTAGATAATTTAGTTTTATTCTCTACAAAAATTAAAAAAATCTGATACATATGACACCAGTAAGGAAGGACACAGTCATATCTTCTGTGACGCTCACGCAGTCTGTGTGTTATGGTTAAGTAGAACTTGCAGCTGTTCCAGTATACAGCTGATCACAGAAAACTGATGGGTATATCACGTTGGTACTCTATTTTTATTAATAATGGCGATACAATAGGCACACTGACACTATATAAAGCAAAACACATGCTCATGACATACTCACTACGGATTACTCTAGGAAGTTATATTTGCCTCCCGTCAGCACTGGCTAGGTAAGCTCGTAGACCAGGGGTAGCCAACATGGTGACTGTGGGCCTCTGGTCACCCGCAGGGACACTTGAGTCGCCCGCACGGCATATTCTAAAAATAGCACTTATCGTTTCCGTCTAAAAATTGTATTTAATTGTGTTGCCGTTCTTTTTGATGTAGGCTAGATCTTAAAATGACAATATTGAATATAACATTTTCAAAAGAATAATGTTGTAGTCTATGAACTCTGATCTTGCCTGGGGTCAATATTGTTCACGTGACAACAAACCTCCAGCTCACTCTTGCTGGGAAACGGGTGCAGCTAGAGTGGGGATCTAGAAAAAAATATATAAAGAAAACATGGCAGAAAACAGAAAGAAAACGTACAATTTTCGCAATGATTTTGAGTACGAGTTCTTTTTTCAAAGAAAAGTCTCTCATTTGACTGTGGCGAGTGCCACAATGTAGCGAGAGAGATAAACACCTCAGTCCATCAAACTAGGTGGCAAGTACGATGGTTAGATGCATGTCGGCTATGTGGGGGAACTTGACAGAGCAGCAGGACCGGGATCAATGCGAGTCCGTGGACAGACCTACAGCGCAGCTGATGCACAGCTGATGATTATCCAACTGGTGTTTGATGGTTAGTATAAACGGCACATGCTTTGAAAATGTAACAGTTAAAGGTATAGTACGCTATTGCAAGCTAATTGCAAGCTAATACACTATTTGTTAAATTAAACAAATATCTCTTCACATTTCATTAGTTTACTGTTCTTTCTGCATGCAGAAAATATCTGGTAGCCTACTTTACACAGGCATGGCTCCGTAAATAAGAAAACAAAGACACCGCTCACAACAACAAAGCAGCTTGGCTTCACAGTGTGTTTCAATGTGTGGGGCTGCGCTGATGAGGGATTTTAATTTGAGCTTGAATTTAGCAAGCGTTAAGAGAATAACTGACACAGCATTTATTGGTTTCCTAAAAATAAAAATAATTTGTGCAACTATAAAATAGGTATGATTTTGAACAAAATGCTACAACAAGTGAGCTCATTCATACAGAACTGTCAAGAAAGATATTGACAAAAATATCAAAGATGTGATAACACTGGCTTGAACGATTGTGATTAATACAAATTGTGTTTCATGTTTATATCTGTGTTCAATTATTATTGTGAGGAGGAATCATTACCAGAAACGTCTCTTCACATAGGTCCTGTAAATATGGATATTTATTAGCCTATGATTATAAGTAATATTTGCATTAAAGGTGAACCGTGCACCTTTGTTATTCAGGAAGTTTGTACCAAAAGTAGCCCTTCATATTACTCAGTACACCTGAAGTAGCTCTCAGTTTCATAAAGGTTGGTGACCCCTGTCATAGACTATAATGCACAGGAGAGGAATAGATCCACTAGGCACCAGTGCGAAACCACATCCAACAAACTGACTGACAAACATCTTTGTATACAATGCTGTATTGTCGTTTTGCTACTGTTACCCGCGAATCATCATTAGTCTACAGATAATGTCAGGAAGGATAATACACTAACTTACAGTAAAGGTAGCTTAGACTATAATATGTTTACAACGGCCTGAATTTGTTTGCTCCAGTAGTAAATTCCAGTCCAGGATTTACTCTTGTCAGGTCCTATTCCTTCCCACCCAGTATTATTCAGTCTATTCGCTTCTGATATGATTTCCGTGTTAGAATAGCGTCAAACTATTTAAGGAGGGCTTTTAGCAGATGATGTGGTCCTGATGGCATCATCGGTCTATGACCTCCTGCACTCACTGGATCGGTTCACAGCCGAGTGTGAAGCGGCTGGAATAAGGATTAGCACCGCAAAATCGGAGGCCATGGTTCTAAGCAGGAAACCGATGGCTTGCCTACTCTGGGTAGGGAATGAGTCCTTGCCTTAAGTGAAGGAGTTCAAGTACCCCTGGGTCTTGTTCGCGAGTGAGGGGACATTGGAGCGGGAGATTGGTCAGAGAATCGGTGCAGCTGGAGCCCTCCAGCTCACTTTACCGCACCGTGAGCCGGAAGGCAAAGCTCTCAATCTAATGGGCAATTTTCATTCCTACCCTCACCTATGGTCATGAAGGGTTGGTCATTACCGAAAGGGGTGAGATAGGAAAAGGACAACCGAAATAGGGTGAGAAGCTCAGCTATCTGTGAGGAACTTGGAGTAGAGCCGCTGAGGCGCCCAGGTCGCATCCTTACCAGATGCCCGTACCACCTCAACTGGCTCCTTTCGACGCGAAGGAGTAACGGCTCTACTCCGAGTTCC
>JAODTR010003937.1:0-12409 GCA_025399935.1 Amblyopsis rosae | reverse complement strand
CCCTTGCTGAAGCTGCTGCCCCCGCGACCCGACTCCGGATAAGCGGATGAAGATGGATGGATGGATGGATGGAAGTATAGAGCCATTTTCAAACCTTAAAATCAAATTTTTTATAAAAATGGGAATGTTTTCAATATTAACACCAGCGTCCAGTGTCTCATCACAGTACAGTCTTATTATTTAGTTTACAGCCAAAACTTTTATATAATTTAATAATTCAGGGAGCAGTTACACTTTATTGATGTTAGAAGTGGTCTTCCCGCGCCCCAGAGACACCAACAGCAGCGTCACACGAGATCCCTGTGTGTCTCCACTTCCCTTCACAGAGCTAAACGCTAACCTGGGCTTGGTGCGCGAGGACCCCGAGGGCTGCCTGGAGCTGTGCCTGCAGGAGGTCGCCAACGGTCTGCGAAACCCCGTGGCGATGATCCACGCCGCTGACGGGACCCACCGTTGGTTTGTGGCCGAACAGCTGGGCTACGTGTGGGTGTACCTGCCCAACGGGTCTCGGGTAGACCAGCCCTTCCTAAACCTCACGCAGGCTGTGCTCACATCGCCCTGGGCGGGGGACGAGAGGGGGTTTCTCTGCATGGCCCTACATCCGAGGTTCGTCTCTAATATGACATGCCAGATGGATTGTTAGACACAAGTCCATCTGGGGAGCCGTAAATCAAAGCTGTTTGAAAAGGGCGGGAACCAAAAAAAAAAGAAGAAAACACTTGATATGATGACCCATCTGTGCGCCTGTTGTTTTCAAGTTGCTTTTTGCTGTCGTCACACCTAAGCCCTGCCCACATCTGTCAGTACGACAATCATTGGTCAGATTAGCTGCTACTCAGATTCAGTCGCAAGGATTTCTTGGCTTTGCAGACTTATTATCGAGGCAAAATTTAACTGAAGCTCGTGAGGTAAGAGGTCAGGACGGTCTCGTGAGGCTACGGTTCGTCAGCATTCATTATACCGCATTACTCATTGAAGCGCAATTACAGTATTTTACTGCTTTTAACTATTTATTTTTTAAAGGCTCTACAGTATATAGAATATGATTATTATATATATTAACAACTAATTTTATACAACAACTATTTTATATGTAATACATGTTGGAGTAATTGCAGTCTTATAATTACATCACACTGTGCTCCTGTTGTTATCTGTGTGTGTGTGTGTGTGTGTGTGTGTGTGTGTGTGTGTGTGTGTGTGTATGTGAAGCAACAAATGCTTCTGTTGCAGAAGCATTTGCTCTGATCGTAGATGCTGTTGCTTCGTGTGCCACCTGGTGGCAGACATGCTCATATACTGTATACATCCTTTACATAGAACACATTGTTCCTGCCTGTGATTTTGTTGTATCTGGTAATACGGTGTATATGACTGTACAGTATATATATTTATACTGTGTAATATTCTATTGTTGTAGTGTTGCATAGCTGTGTAAAATGTACTGATATTCTTATAGTACATTCTTTTTGTGGTTATACAATATGTGCAATATCTGAGTGTGGAGTATCACATTCCTTATTAGTACTATATTTGATAAATTTCCTTAGATTTAACGGAATCTTCAGAAGAACTGCCAATGGAAAACAATTTATTTGATGAATAAATGGACGCCCCTCTTTCCCGCCTAGATTCACTGCAGTTAGAAAGGCCTACGTCTACTACTCTGTGTCCGTCAAGAAGCAGGAGAAGATACGCATCAGCGAGTTTGCGCTGTCGACTCACAATGACAACCAGCTAGACCATTCCTCTGAGAGGTAAGGGGCTGATCTAGATAGATAGATAGATAGATAGATAGATAGATAGATAGATAAAAATAACGAGAGAGAGAGAGAGAAAGAGAGAGAGAGAGAGAGAGAGAGAGAGAGAGAGAGAGAGAGAGAGAGTGGTATACATCAAAATTATTTTATTTATTATCAGCAACTAGGTAATTTAGCAAGTAGGTATTTACTCTGTAAGTTGTACTGCTACTGGGAAAGAAGTTCATGTATTGAATCACAACCTTTTGGTTGGGACTTGGCCACCCTAACGATAAACCTACTCATCATAAATCTTGTATAAACCATGTACTTGTAAACCCACTTGGGATATAGAGTCAACTCTCTTCATATTGTACAGAATGAGCTATTTATTTATAGCTACATAGGAGACACAGGCTCAAGGGGAAACCAAGGGAACAAAGCGTCTTTATATTATTTTATGTGCATTTCCCTGTTTAGAACCATCCTGGAGGTGGTTGAGCCAGCTTCCAACCACAATGGGGGACAGCTGCTCTTCGGCCATGACGGGTACTTGTACGTCTTCATCGGCGATGGAGGCCGGGCTGGGGACCCTTTTGGGAAGTTTGGCAACTCTCAGAACAAGTGAGCATACATTATTTGGTATTGAAGACCTCCTAAACCGACCAGTCATGACCAAGACCACCCAAACCGACCAGTCATGACCAAGACCAGAGTGCATCGAGACAATATTTTGAGTCTAGACCAAGTCAAGACCAATACCAAGGCAGTGCGAGACCGAGACAAGACCAAGACCAAGACCAATGCAAGTCCTACAGCCACACTGCATGGCACACTTAAGAATGTGGAACATGTAAATAGGCACCCCTCAAATGTATCTCAAAGATCCATATTCCCATATAAACACAAACAACAACTTAAGATTCCTCTTCATTCACCTCTTTGAGGTGGGACGATTCCATCACAGTGATTATCTTAACAATAAATTTGATAATGCACCAGCAACGTAATTATATTCCCTGCAGTTGTAATCTTGACCAATCTTGAAGTAAAATCCTGATTCCTCTTTGTCCAAGACTAAGACAAGATGGAGTAAAACTGTGGTCGATTCCGAGACAAGACTGAGCCCTTCAAAAGTGGTCTCGAGATCAAAACCGGTCTCGTGTACTACAACACAAGTTGCACACATCTTGCCTCAGACTGTCTGGATGAAAACCCTGCCAAGAGCCCCCAACTGGCCCACATGGTGTCCAAGAGCTGCTTAGCTCTATTTTACAAACGCTTGATCAGATGCTTTCAGACAGCAAGCAGGGATAGACAGCAGCAACAACAATACCAATTAAAGGATTTTAAGGGTAGTTCAAAGCTGGATAGGCAATATGTCATTCCAGATGATCTGGGCTGACAGGAGTACTGTAGTTAATACAGTAGCTGTTGGGTTTGGCTAGTGCTGGTCTAGCTAGCATGCTACTGGCATGGTCCAGTAGAGACTGCCCCATGCACTGTACGTCTTGGCAGTAGAATGTGTCTGTGTTGCTCTGCAGTGCTGGCATGAGCACCAGACTGGCACAGGAAACAACACAGGCTCTGACATTATACAAATAACCTACTGAAATAACTGCTGAAATGGAGCACAACAGCATTGCAGATATTCCTGAATCACATGCACTGACTCTACCAAGGGAGGTGTTTTTTTTACTCCACTGTGTTTGTCATTCTCTGTCACAGGTTGAGAATTGTACAGGTTTGGACGAAAGCCCTGTCTGGATACAGGTGTCCGAATAAATTAGGATAACCACAATAGAAACATGTCCGCAACACACAATGCGGGACCGCCGTTCGGCAGGACGGCCGACTTAGGCCCAATCTATTTTGTTATGTCTTCGAGGAGGAAGGGTGGTTTTGTTGACATGCTGTAGCCCTGATGGGGACAGGGGGATAGATAGGCACTGCCAAGTCCAATATTGACCCTACACACATGGCAGGCTACTGCTCGCACGCTGGGGTTTGCAGCAGAGAGAGACGGGGAGAGAGAGAGGGAGGGGGAGAGACAGGGAGAGAGAGAGTGGGAGAGAGGAATATGCGTCCAAAGTGAGGGTAGTGGACCAATGGGAAAATGAGATGGCAGTTGAAAGAGGAAGAGTGGGTGGAAAAGGAGAAACTGCAGCAGTAAGACTTTAATGATTACCTGTTTCTGTGTGTGTGCGTGGGTGTGTGTGCGTGTGCGTGTGCATGTGCGTGTGTTTGTGTGTAGGTCCACTCTCCTGGGCAAGGTGCTGCGTATTGATATTGACAACAATGACGATGGCGCCCCCTACAGCATACCCTCAGACAACCCCTTCCTGGGCGAAAAGAACTCCCTGCCTGGTAGGTTTTTTGGACGGAACAGAAAACAAGATATCATAATGGTACAGGACAATATAATGTAGATGTGACTGTGGAAAAACATACATTGTCTCTTATCCAAACATCAACACCTATCTGCCGTAGCCTAATTATTAATTATCATACTTTTTAAAATCATATTTAATATTAATATTAAAACATTATTAATGTAGGGTAATTTAAAATAGGGGAATATATTTACATCCTTGTCTGGTGTGATAAAATCCTATGCAATATGAAATGGATGCTATTCTGGATTTTTCTCATTTTAAGATAGAAAAGTATTATAATATAATATAATATAATATAATATAATATAATATAATATATTATCTTGAGGCGCAGCCAGAGTGAAAAACATTCTGCTACTTCACCTTTTAATATTAGCCTTATGCTAATTAGCATTTAGCTATATTCTATATATTTTCAGACATACGTCATTCTTCTGTGCATTCTCTGGTTTGTCGCAGAGGTCTATGCTTACGGGGTACGCAACATGTGGCGTTGCTCCATTGACCGCGGGGACCCTGTAACAGGGGTAGGCCGAGGGCGCATGTTCTGCGGTGATGTGGGACAGAACAAATATGAGGAGGTGGACCTCATTGTGAAAGGTATTTTCACACAGGTTATAAAGCTCTTATTTCACTCTGGGAGGATGTGTGGAGATGTTGGCTCCCCCTTCTGGTCATTCGGTGTAACTGCACTTTGCTTTTGAACATAACAGATTATTGTGACTTTCACAAGGCCTTGCAAAGTTAAATGACCTTATCTCAGGATAATCTTTGTAATATTATTATGCCAATGCATTATTATAATTTCTTGTGTTTTGGATTTTCCTTAATAATAATTTTAATATACAGGAGGGAATTATGGATGGAGGGCGAAAGAAGGTTTCAGCTGCTACGACCGCAAGCTCTGTCAAAACTCCTCTCTGAGTGAGTTTATTCTGTTTTCACAACATTTATTGGGCTCAAATTGAGAAAGCGACATACATGTTTTAACTAAATTATGTATTTTGTACACTAAACATAAAATAAAGTATGCATTTTGTACTCTACACATAAAATAAATGATTTATTATGTACACTACAAATACAATAAATTCTGATCACTACGCATAAAATATATTAAAATGTATTATGTCCACTATATGCATAATATAAATGATAATGTTTTACTGTATGTACACTTCACATCAAATACATTATTGTGTGTTATGTGCACTTCACATCAAATACATTATTGTGTGTTATGTACACTACACATCAAATGCATTATTGTGTGTTATGTACACTTCACATCTAATACATTATTATGTGTTATGTACACTACACATCAAATACATTATTGTGTGTTATGTGCACTTCACATCAAATACATTATTGTGTGTTATGTACACTTCACATCAAATACATTATTACATTATTCCTCTCTTCCGTTGCATTTTCTCATTATTTATTCTAGGTGATTTGTGAGATATACGTTTGTACTGTACTGTAAATATATGCGACCTTTGCTAAATACCCAATCTAGCATCGATGCCTGCTGATGTCACTGTTTTAAAGGAATGAGTTTACTCACCAGAACTGATGCTCTAATTCAGTGCTACAAATGTGCCTATTGTAATTGGATAACTGTGTGGATAATTGTGTTGGCTATTGCTTAGTGCGGATGTGAAGGCAAACTTTAGTATGAGATCCTTTTACCCGTTTATACATGAACAATTTATTACAAATGAATCAGTCCATTGTTTGTGGGACGGTAATGATGTGGGTGAGGTGATGAACTGACCCATGCTCCTCGTCTCTGTCCAGATGACGTGTTGCCTATCTTTGCTTATCCGCACAAGCTGGGGAAGTCCGTGACCGGTGGTTATGTTTACAGAGGCTGTCAGATGCCCAACCTCAATGGACTCTACATCTTTGGAGACTTCATGAGCGGGTGGGTGATCCATCATCATCCTTATAAACACGTCAAGCTGAATGCAAATCTTCCTAAATGCTTTACTGTTTTATGCACATACTGTATGCGCATATGCAGACATGCGAGGCAAGGCATATGCTTTTACATGTGCAGATATACAGTGTGCTCATCGCTGTGTGTGCTTAGGCGCCTGATGTCGTTGAAAGAGAATGCCACCACAGGACAATGGCAGTACAATGAGGTTTGCATGGGGAGAGACCAGACTTGCAGGTTCCCGAAGCTCATAAACAGTTACTACAAATACATCATCTCCTTCGCTGAGGACGAGGCTGGTACTGACACCTTATCTTTACATGGTGTGAGTGAGTGATTGAGTGAGAGAGAGAGAGAGAGAGAGAGAGAGAGAGAGAGAGAGGTTCTAGTCAAATATCATGTGCACATGCAAATGCCCTAATAGAATAAAAGTATTTAGCCTGCAATTCAAACAAAGAAAGAACAGCTATGACAGAGAATGGCGGCATTAGGCTACTACTACTACCTAAGTTACACACTTGGGTATGTGTAACTTTATCAACCTTGTCTTCATTGTTATTTTGGTATTCGAATACACAACGTCAGTTCAGTTCAGTGCTGATACCCTGCCAGCTCAACTGCCCTCCCATTCTTGCAGGTGAGCTGTATTTCCTAGCTACAGGTACAGCTAGTGCAACTGCCCGGGCAGGAGTGATCTATAAGATAGTGGATCCCTCCAGGTAAGGAATGCACGTTTGCACATGCAATTGCATTAATATTGATGATAACATTAAGGTTAAGGCTGTGTGAAATCACTTAAAACAAAGGGGGTAAAAAATACCTCTCAGCATAGAGTATACCTGAACAGTAAACAACACCCTCTACAAGTTGAAAACAGGTAAAACAAGTCACTTGCCCAGCAAACGATAGTAAATTAAGATATATAAATGTGTACCGTATGTGGGAATTTCAAACTCAACTTTCCACTGCACCTGCACCAATTTGGTTTTTGCTGGTTACATACTGGATGCGTATTATCCCTTTTTACGCAACCACAATGTAACATTCTAATCTCTCTGATTACAGTTGGTATCCATGGTCATGCTAGCAGGTCCTGTGGTCGGTCCTAGTAAGCTAACGTAATGAACCCTGAATAAAACTGAAATTGCTTCAGGGAAAGTGTGATTAATAATATAGCAGTACAAGTAAAAATTAAATAAATAATAATAAATAAATAAAATTAACCACAGCTTTATTTTAGGTACAGCCAGGTCACGTTTACGCACGTTTTGTTTAATGCCTGCGTGGGATCTTTTCAAGCGTGCGTAGCACTTCACCTGACGCTACTGCATAGCAACGTAATGTTGCAAGCTCTACGCTGCGCTCCATAGGACATTAATACAATTCCTATGAACTTATGTACTGCCTCATTGACAATGAATGACTTTCATTGGACGCATATGGTGGGCACCCGGCGTAAGCCTTCCAATTGTCCAACTGCATTTATGTCATGTTGTACCCAAACACAAATTAACCAGAAGTCTGCTTATAGTGGCGTACATGTTGCATTGTTGCGTCTTGTGATTTATGTGAACTTGGTTGGACTTGTGTTTTCCCTGTTAGGGTGCTGTAGCTGGATTTTATTATTTGGTTACTCTTTAAACAAGGTAATTTGGTCAAGTATACTTTACATGTTGACCTTTCCCTGCATACTCCTGGTTGTGTGTGAATAATGTCTGTCACTGCAGTCACAGTATTGCTAGGGACTGTTGAGAGAAAGGGAGAAGAGGTCAAATTGAAAGAAATAAATTCCCTCAAACAGTTAAAGTATGTGATCTCCTCTCCACCACACAGGAGAGCACCGCCAGGCAAATGCAGCATCAAGCCTTCTGTAGTTAATGTAAATAGCAAGCTGACTCACTTCCACCCCAAAGAAGGTAGGAAGATTTTGATTAATCTCTCTCTCTCTCTCTCTCTCTCTCTCTCTCTCTCTCTCGCTCTCTGAATTTTCAGTATTACTGCAGAGCTTGGGTAGCATGTTAAGTTTTGTGTTTATGTTCTGCCTTGTTTACTTTCCACAGAATTTGTGATCAATAAAAAACCGACCACCACCCCTGTTCCCACCACAACACCAAGAAAGACAACAACAAAAAAAGCCACAACAGTGAAATCAACAACCACACCAACGAGAGCAACAGCAACAATGAAACCAACTGTCACAACAGCAACAACAACAGCAACAACAACGAAAGAAACAATGGCAACAACGACAGAACCCGCCTCAGCACGGGTTACCATAGCAACAGTTCCCATGGCTGCCCGTCCTTCCCGCAGGCCTGCGAGTACAGCTGTAAGCCCTACTTTTAGGCCCGCTGGTCGGCCGTCAGTAAAACCCACCGGTAGACCTGTTGGTAGACCAGCTGCAAACCCGGCCCTGGGACTAGTGACCTGCACCAGACCAGGTCTATTCTTCTTCTGTGCTTTATTTCTGCTGTGCGTTTTAACTCTTCCATAGCTGCAATCTCTTTCAGACCCTCCAGATGTTATTTATCAAAAACTATACATTCTAGGCAAATAAACATTCCCTGCAGAAATATGGCTGGCCATTTTGAAACTTGCCATATAAAATTAACTGTATGAGGTTTAATATTTTCAACGAGTATGTTGTAATTTATATATTTATGTTGCATAATAAGTAATTATGTAGTTTGATCTAAAAAAAATACATACAGGTAAATCCCAGAGGGATTGAAAATCAGTTCACTACCTGTGAACGTCATTAAAGTGGGTTTTTCTATTTATATGGGGCACAATTTAAATTATGCGCTATAGTTGAGCTCAGTGTTTAAACTTCTGGTAAAGTTGTAATGTGCTTGTATGGGAGTAGAGCAGTAGTGGGGTGTCATTTGCACTAGTCGTTTTTGAACTCAGGTACGGTAGATTTATCTAAAGTAGCAGCATTCAGTTATAACTGTATGGATATAACTATTACTCTTGCTAACATTTTAAATCACACTTCTTTATTGCTTTGTAGCGCCCCCAAGTGGCTTTATGTTGCTACATGACATGGAGTAGAAAAGAGTGCTGGCCACTTATCACTCGGGTATGGGAGGTTCATGAAACTAAACAGTTCATATTCTGTGTAATGTTACAGTAGCCTGAACCTGTGTAACATCGGTTGATAGAAGAGATATAGAGGTATAATGTGCTTGTTTGTGTCTCAGTTCTTTGCACTACTGCAGAATATATATAATAATAATAATAATAATATATATATTTCATCAGGGTAATTGGCTAAATTTTATTTAAATAAATGTATTTGTATCTCAAAATGCGTCTCAGTTTGGACATTCATCTTTGTGTGTCTGCGTCTATCTTTTCCTCACATGTCGAATAGGAAACACTGAACAAACCTGTGAAACACTTTCCAAATGGGCTCACAATAACGGCACAACGTTCTTATTCTTTAAAGTGTACCTGCACGCTAAAATATGTTGTTTGTTTATAATAGGACTGAACTGTGACCAGACACATAAATGCTGGTGTTAATTATTATTGACAAAATTCACATTTCTAATAAAAATCTGGATTTTATGGTCTGAAAATAGCTCTACACGTTATATCCGTTAAAAATCACTCGGTTGGTTTCCAACTGCACTTTTTGTCCCCTCGTCCGTCAATAAATTAAAATGTTAGCGTTAATGTTATTAGGGTCCCACTCAGCTCCTACGTATTGCATGTTTCAAAGTTGTGCAGTGGGCGGAGTCAGGCTCAGAGCTGGGCTGCAGTTGCACTATAATTCTTTACAGGTTTTGTGCTGCTGTTGTTGTCCTACAAGGGTGATTGTGTTTTGCTCCTGTAGGTTATCGCTCCACCGCCACGTCTTCAGCTAGGCCCCGCCAACCCCCCGCCCCACCTCCTCCAGGGGTCACGACCTATACCCAACAACCCCAGGCCACGCCCGTGAGCCCCCGCTGGGACCCCAGAGACCTCCCCACCAGATCCCTCGCACCCCAGAGACCCCCGGCCGACCCGGCGGTAAACCAGGTCAACAAGCCGCCGCCGCGGCAGGACGGGAGAGAGCGTTGCCGTGGCGGCCACAAGACGTCAGAGCAGGGGCTCGGCCGTCCCCGTCGCCGGCGGTTTCGCACCGGCGCGGTGCGGTTGGTGAGTGCCGACGGCTCTGCGAGCCGCGGCCGCGTGGAGGTGTTCGTGCGCGGCGAGTGGGGCACGGTGTGCGACGACCTGTTCGGCATAAGGGCGGCCGCAGTGGTGTGCCGCCAGCTGAGCCTTGGAGCCCCGCTGGCCGTGCTGAAGGGGGCGGAGCTAGGCCGGGCGCCCGACGGCGTGCGCATCCTGCTGGACGACGTGGAGTGTGACGGCGGGGAGAGAAACCTGCTGGAGTGCAGGAGGTCGCCGGTCGGCAAGCACAACTGCTCCCACGAGGAGGACGTCGGGGTGATCTGTGGCTCCCACGCAGGGGAGGGGTGAGGAGCAGCGGGGGAGGAGGGGGGAGGTTACACGTAATCGCTTGTGTAGCTGCTCCAGACTAATGCTGTGTTCCAGACAAATCGACAAGTCCAGAGTTTTTCGGCCTCCTGCTAAAACATGCACAATAGAACGCCACTCAAAGACAGTGATGATTGGCTACATCCAGAGCCATGTAAAGAGAGAGTCGCGTCAAATTAGATCACTCCAATGGAACGTAATGACGGATCCTTCCGGAAAAACAGTTCCCGGAAGTTAGCCGAAAATACTAAAAGTACCCTATAAATGATAATGTAATTGTAAATCTGTGCATTTATTGACTACTAATTATCCAAAAAATTAAGTTGTCTGTATACTCGAATTGCCAACCAAGCACTTCCTGGACCTGTTCAGCCTCTCCATGAACCATGTGACCATGGAAAATGTTGAACTTCCGTTGGCACAACTCTCTCCTTCCATGGCTCTGGCAACATTCTGGTTTGGTGCGGTTAGAATTGTCATAGGAAAGAACTCTACTCAAATGGATCACCTCACTACTTTTCTAAATGAAACAGTTACTTGTATGTTTGGAACATGATATGCAAGTAGAACATGATTGCAGGACCTGGTTCATTTTGGCTTCTTTATTGTCGTTCTTTACCTATAAATATGTTTATTTTATATATTTTCCATTAATCCCAATCGAATTTCACTAAAGATGCTTTCCATGAAAGTTGAAAAGGTCTAATAGTGACAATAAATATCTAAAAGTGACAATGTAGAGAATAAGATGCAGAGCACCATTTAAGATATTCTCGACACAAGAAGGTCCTGTCCTGATTTGTATTGTGTAATATTTGGCTAACTTTTCCATCAAAATGTGCTATGTTCACTTTTTCTATTGAATAACCTCAATGTTCATATATTCACGTGTGAAATTGTGTTTGATTATGAACATAACAAAACAATTACAATAAGGAAATGCTGGACATTCTGTACAATAGATGGAACCTGTTTCTGTTAATATAAAACGCTGAAGGCGCAGGGTGCCAGATGATGATATGAATAAAATACACTGCTTCAAACCTTTAGTTCTAATGTCTTCAATTACAGAGATCTCTACATTTGTTACAGTCAAATTCACCAGATAAATCCCATGATTTTTATAGAAGAAGACCTGTATGGGACTATATGATATATAGTGTTGGTGATCATTAACACAGATCAGACCAGAAGAGGGCAGTCCAACAATAACACTGCAGTTTGGTTTATAATGAATTGTATTTATTGTGCCATTCCACATTCCCAGAGCTAGCCTCTGCTGCCCGGATCTGGTCCGTTGAGGACTCTGACCTTCACTGCCACCCATTTGACAGCGCACCCGACCCCCACGGTTCTTGCCACGAGTGGTGGGCCCATAGGATGGAGAGGAAAGTGCAATGTTGCTTATTTGGGCTGTGCACGGCTGGGCTCAGCCCAAATAAGCTTCTAAGCTCTAAGGGTCATAGGGACACACAAACCTCTCCACCATGATAAGGTGATGATTCCCAGAGAGGTAACCAATGGAGCAGGAAACCGATGTAGTGCCTACTCTTGTTTGTGAGTGAGGGGACTATGGAGCGAGAGATTGGCCAGAGAATCGGAGCAGTGGGAGCGGTATTGCAATCACTTTAATGCACCGTTGTGATGAAAAGAGAGCTGAGCCGGAAAGTAAAGCTCTCGATCTACCGGGCAATTTTCATTCCTACCCTCACCTATGGTCATGACCTAAAGAACTAGAGAAGCTCGGCTATCCGTGAGGAACTCGCAGTAGAGCCGCTGCTCCTTTGCGTCGAAAGGAGCCAGTTGAGGTGGTACGGGCATCTAGTAAGGATGCCTCCTGG
>JAODTR010003936.1:0-12413 GCA_025399935.1 Amblyopsis rosae | reverse complement strand
AGTATTGAGAACCGTGGAATTACACTGGTATTGGTATCGACTACTAAATTTCTGGTATCGTGACATCCCTAGTGTGTGCCAGTGGACGTATGTGAACATATGTGCTCCATTCTAGTGTTTCCTGCTAGTGTGCCTGCCATGCCTCCTCCATTCACATCACCACTAGCCCTGCTCTTAGACCACACAAACACACACACACACACACACACACACACACCCTCCAGCCACCATATCCATGTCAACACAGCATCTGGTAAACTTGCCGACGCTGTACTCCATAACACACACATGCGTGCGCATGTGCACACGCAAAGAACATAAACACACAAGCTAACAGGATAATGACTGGCCAATTAGGAGTGAGCTTGATCTGTCTGGACTCATCCAGTCATTTAAGCCCCTCCAGCAACTGTTACTCAAGCATGAGCACACAAACATGCACACACACATACTTCACTGAACAGAGTACTGCACAACCAAGCAGCATCTGTGAGAATTCCTGTGTGTTTGTGTGTGTGTGTGTGTGTGTGTGTGTGTGTGTATAAGAGAGAGAGAGAGAGAGAGAGAGAGAGAGAGAGAGATATAGACTGACTGATTTAAGTTTTACCATACCTTTGCGTTAAATAATCGTTCAATGTCGTTTATGTAATGTGGTGTGCTTGACTCCACACCATCACCATCTTTGAGGGGGTCATGATGGCTTCAGCTATTTACTTTGTTAAAATTATATGTTTGGCTAGCTGCCCCAACACACTCCATATAGCATATCCATAGCTTGTGCAATAATTTTAATTTTGAAACAATGGTTCATTCATCACAACCATGTTAAACGTATGTTTAGTATTCAGTTAGTTACAGTATCTTCATCAACACAGGCAAAACCACAGTCTACCTAGTCACCTGCTTCTAAAGGCTACACGTGCAGCAGGGTTCAATCTGCTTCCATTTTAATCCATGGGCAGTGTGCAAACCAAAGCAGAGATAAAGCAAATGCAAGCATAAAAATCTACAGCATGATTGAGGTAAAATAGTGGCAGGTAAAAAACTACTGTATCTTAGTAACACCTTAGGCTTGATAGCTATGCTTGTTTCCTAAAGCTCTTGCCGTTACAGTTTGACATCAGCAGCATGCTGCATAGTGTTTACAAATGTATTAGCAAGCCATTGTTTAACACGTTCTCAGCATACTGTTACTTCAGGGGCGCAGAAGGTGGTGGGGAAGGGTTGGTTACATCACTCCAGCTTCATAGGGAGATCAATCGTTCCCCTAACTTTTTTTTGGGGGGTGGGGGGGCCCAAGTTTAAAGTAGATGCTTCTACTGCATGGAATGGTCTTCATGTTGACCTTCAAATGCAGAACCTTGTACCACTGAGTGTGTTTGATGCAAAGCTGAAATTATTACAGGATAACCTATCCGTTTGTAAATGTTTTTAAAATTGTGTACTTTAGGGTTTTTCTTTTTAATTATAATAGTATTTTATGGTTATTCAGTAACATTGGATGGTACAGATGTTGAATCTTGATTTCAGTATGTGTTGTGATTATCTTTTTGTTTGACGCCCATCTTGATCAGGACAATCCTGTAAAAGATATTTTTAATCTCAGTGAGTACATTTTTCTTCCTGGAAAAATAAAGGTTTAATAATAAATAAATAAAAGTTGCAAGTAATCCGCTATACAATGTCCTGCCCCCCTTGGTTACTGTTGCTACGCCTGCCATGTAAAGTAGACTATTTGCACCTGGCATGTAGGCTGATGGTGTTTACGATAGCAGTGAAAGCTATTCCAAAGCAAATAACAGCAAATTTTTCAAATAACAATTGTGAAATATTAGAGTAGACAGGAAGAACTACAAAATGATTTTGAGAGCTACAGTTGCTTATTCACAATATTATTCCACCGGTCTCAATGCAATGAGCACCATCGATCTTGACAATTCACGTGAATGACAAACATGTACGATGCAGGACTAACAATGTCCTAACACAACCGGGTAAGTCAAAACTTTGTTTTATTTTAAGATAATGTTGAGCTATGACTTCCTAAAACTTTCATTATCTTGGCTTTAGACAATATTTTAACCTGCCAGGATTTCTGTCACATCTGAATCTCATAATCGCACAACAGGAAAGTAAAAAAAAAAAAAAAAGAATTGTATATATCCTGTATATAACAAGGTTAAGTTAGTTTCCACTTAATAGCCAGGTTCTGAAGCTCAGACACATATTATCCCTGTGATGTCATGTTCTTGTGTGTGTTTATGTTGGAATCTCTCCTCTTGCTTTTAAGGCTTTGGAAATGCAAAAAAATACGACTCAACCACTCTAATCTTTGAGGATGTAATACGTGTACCATTTCTGCATTTTCTCTGAATACTTGACAATTCCCATAATGTAGGATTGTGCATTGGTCGTTCTAGGAAAGGGAATATTTCAGATAGAGAGATATGTGTTGTTGACCAGTGTTGCAAGCAAGCCGGTTGCACTACATAAGCTCAATCTTCGACTTCAAGGACCCTCTGACGAGGTAGCTTGTGGCACTGGTGGCGTGCCTTGAAAGGTGTTTTTTCTCTGCTGCAGGAGAGCAGCATTTTAGTCATAGGTGAGACAGACTTTGTTATACACGTCTTCATAGGTTTATTAAATACTAAATAAAATACTTTTTCAGTTTTTAGTATTAACACAAATTACGTGATTTAACATAAGCATAATTATACCATCTTAAAAGTTCAGACCTTTTGCTCAAAGTTTCATCCCCCCACCTTAAAAATCTCTTTGTGTTAATATTAACTAATTGTGTTAGTGTTAAATGGAACATTTAATCACGTGTCATCAATTTTATATGACTTTTTCCGCCAGAGGAAGTCACGCTAAAGATGGATATTCACTGTCTGATTTTGTGCCCGTTACTTACTATTAATTACTGGAAGAAAATTAACTGACATTGTGTAGCCCATGGGCATGCAAGTAATGCAGATGAATCTGAAATAATTGCATAATAGTTTATATATAATTTCAAGTCTCTGAACGAAAAACAGTCAGATTTCAGTCAGTTGCTTTAAATTTAGCAAGCCATTGCCCACCCCACCCCGACTTCCACGTATCTGTGTTGACGTGAGGCTACAACTGCTTTACTTCTAGTACTCAAATGCATTTTAACATAGGTTTTAGGGTTTTGAACCACATATGGTTAATTTTCATCAGTGTTATCAAGATATTAATATTGCACATGAATTCCAGCTCGCCGTCCAGACTACAGTAAAGGATACGGAGGCAGAATGTAGTTTGTTGTTGTTCGTGTCAACCACATAAACACAGCATCAGCTAGACACACAGCCCTGTGAAGGAACAGGGGTGTTACGTTTTGATAACCAGCCATGTATCTACTAAGCACATTATTTCATGAATGAAGGTTAAATTTTACCATAGCACAACATCGCAGCCATCCTTGCCTGCTAAACAGCCATGTACCCATAAGCATGTATTAATGAATGAATGAAGGGTTACATAGCACGAAACTGCAACCGTTCTTGCCACTACGGTACAGGGTTATGATAGATAGGTGGCTAGCTGCAAAGTGATATTCGGTTAAAGAATAAACATTAAAGTTAAACAAATACACATTCTATTTTTGTTATTATTACGGACATAACGTTACATTTTTAAATTATATGACCGATAACTGACCCAGATAAAAGCATTATTACTCACGGTACCAAAAACGGCAATCTGTTTCCGGCAGGAGATACAATTTCAGTATGACACGCAAGTGCGTCTTTATCAATGAGCAATGTTTAGGTTAAGTAAATCAACATTATTTAAGTAGCCTATTTCTAATGCGTTTACAGTTTGTGAACAATAGCCTATATTAATCTAATCAGATTTGGTCATCTGCAAATGTTGAACATTAAACTTTTACTTACGGATTTGTGTACTGGCGATCAACATCAGTTCCTTGCCTTGTATACTACGTAGCTGGCCATATCCTCATAGGGGCGTTACCAAACAAACTGTGTGCAGTAATCTATGCAACATATGCACTTTTCTCCCCGCCTCTCTCCCTTTTATAGCCAATACAGACCAGGAACAGTCCACTTTGAAAGGCTTACTACTTCTCTGTGTCATTGCTAATATCCAGCAGTTTTCAAACTGTGGGTCGGGACTCACAGTGGGAGTGAGTGGGTCGCGAAAATTGCAAGCGGCAGAATATCAATGAAAGGCTTCTATTATCGTGTTGTTCCACTCATTGGTCGTGAGTAAGATTGTGGCAAAATAGACTACTTGTTCCTGATTATTTAGCCGATTACACACAGGTACTGTATAGCATTAGTTAAAATGGCTAGGTTTTTGAAAATGACGTTACTGGTACTTGGTGTTTGGTGGGTCTCTAAATCGATTAGTCCTCTCTAGGTGGGTCTTGGCACAAACAAAATTGAGAACCCCTGGTCTAATCAAATTAAACCAGGGGTGATTATGTGCAGCCCTAAATAATTGCATTACTATTTGGATATGTACAGTAAGACAAAGGTCAAAGTGTGTTATTTGAGTTGTTGAGAATGCATGCAGCACATTTCCCCTTGGTTATTAATGAAATCTGATCTTATTTTTCTAGTTGATTTTATCTTATCTCAGGTTATGTTAGCTAATGTTAGCCTGTTTTATCTTGATTTGCTTACTATAATATGGTTAAGCTTAATAACTGCACCTAAAAAACACATCAATGCTAATGTTCAAATAATAAAACTCCCATTTTTTTATAAAACGGCTCTACACGCCATATCCGTTTAAAATCGCCCCTAGGTTCTTACTGGTTTCTGACTGTACATTTGGATTGCTCGTTCGTCATCAAAATCAATTGACATTAATGGGGGACCCCTCTCAGCCCCTCCTTTTCCCTCACTCAGCTCCTTAAGTATACATTTTGTAAGTTGTGCAATTGATGGAGTCAGGCTCAGAGCTGGGGTACAGTTACACGTTAAGTTCATTTTCATTTCCTGTCATATTTGCACATGCTAGAACTACATGTGTCGAGTGTTGAGGGGTGATGTGTCGGGGTGCGTGTCGGGTTTGATTTTGGTTGACTGTAGAACGGTGATAATACCGTAAATGCTGAGTGTTGAGTGTGAGGTCGATATGTCTGATGCCCTACATCTGAGTCTGTATGAGGTCTGATGCCTTTATGTGTGATGTCATACCAGCACTTAGACTTGACCATGTGTTTTCACCTGAAGCCGTTTAGTCTGAGGAATGATGGCGTGCGGTCTAATGTCTGAGAACTGACGCTGAGGTCTGAGTATGTCCTAAAATGTCCACCATATGGGTGTGTGTGCTTGTGTGTGAGCTGTGCTAGCTTGCTGTGTTAGCTTTAACTCCAGCTGCACTCCATTTGAGTGGATGATCCTGACCACCATCATTGCCAACTGTATAGTCCTGGCCTTGGAACAGCACCTTCCGGACGAAGACAAGACACCACTGTCTGAACGGCTGGTACAACACACACACTCACACATGCATGCATGACATAGTGCACAAAGCAACATATACACATGCTTCTCTCTCCCCCTCTTCCCACACACACACAGGAGGAAACAGAGCCCTACTTCATAGCCATCTTCTGCTTCGAGTCCGGGATTAAGATCCTGGCTCTGGGATTTGCCCTACACAAAGGCTCCTATCTGAGGAACGGCTGGAACGTTATGGACTTTGTGGTGGTTCTTACTGGGTGAGTGACGTTTAGGGCTGGTTCATAGTCTACGCAAGCTACGTGGACGCCAACGCATCGAGCTACTCAAGGAGGGCTTGACGCGTACTTGCGTGGCAAAATGTGTTGTGCTATTTTTGGTAACGCAGTATTTTGTGTGTGTGTGTGCGTGTGCGTGTGCGCTCCCAGATAATGTCCACGGGTGTCTCGATGAGCTTCGTACTAAATACTGTCCAATATTTACTGAACGTTCTGTGCAGGCATGCATCACGCCCGTGCGTGCGTATGCAAGCAGGTGGCTAGAACAGAAACTGCATTTGTTTGATGTGTGAGCTAAATATGGCTGACAGAGACACAGAGAGAGAGAGAGAGAGAGAGAGAGAGAAAGTTAAAAATACTTGAACTGGGAAGTAATATTATATATATTATAAAAATGAGATATATAAAGGTTTCAAATAATGTGTTTCTGCTATTAGTTTACACACACGTATGTATGCACGCACACACACGCACACACACACACACACACACACACACACACACACAGCAGAGGTCTGCTATGACAAGGTGTGTGTGTGATCATAACAGCTCCCTGCATGTACCTATCCTCATTTAATGAGGATAAGGACACACACACACACACACACACACACACACACACACACACAGAGAGAGAGGCTGGATCAGAGCAACACTACAGGGAGCAGTGACTGGGGCACCAGCAAAATGTCACCTCGCTTTGAGGGAGCAGACTAGCTGGTGGGGGACAGACAGACAGACAGACAGACAGAGAGACAGAGAGAGAGAGAGAGCGAGAGAGAGAGAGAGCGAGAGAGAGAGAGAACCCCCACACACAATTACAATATACAGTATTCATACATATTCATAATGTGTTTTAGTAGCGACTATTGCTCTCAGTTAGGAAACCGTTTCTCTGAGATTATAGTCTGAAACCCTGTTCACATTAGCGTTCTCACATCCACCCTGCTGGCGGTCCAATCAGGGTGGGGTAGTGAGATGATGTTAAAGCATGTTTTTAAATGGTGGTAGAGCTAGATGAGATGATCAAAACAGTTGACGCTGATTGGGTATAGGCTGTCCAATAGTTTCAACATTAACAAGAGGTCTACGCCCAGTAGGAGGAAACGACTGCGAACACAATGGAGCGTGGCCAGGCTAGTTTTTTAGAGCTTTGTTGAGCAAATATACTGTGTGTGTGTGTGCGTGTGTGTGTGTGTGTGTGCGTGCGTGTGCGTGCGTGTGTGTGCGTGTGTGTGCGTGTGTGTGTGTGTGATGTACTTTGAAGATTAAATGTCTCCTCCTCCACAATCCTTCCCTCTGCTTTCATTTCTATTTACAGCCATGTACACATACACACAGAAACACACAAAAGCACACACACACAGACATGAACAAACATGCCGCAGTGTGTGTCATATTTTTAATGGTGATTTTTAAGGTAAATAAGCAAATGTTTAGTTTCCTCTTTCAGTGTGCGCGTGTGCATGTGAGACATCTTGGAGCTTGTTTGCCCTAGCTGAGTCGTGACTCGTAAGGTTTCTCTACCACCGTGTCGTGCACTCACACACACAGTAGCATTCTTGGCAAACACATTAGAGGCAGTGTGTGTGTGTGTCTCTATGAGGATAGGGTGTAAACAGGACGGAATGTAGGGACTTAATCCACACACACACACAGCGGTTAATGTATTTAGTAAATATATTTAGTATACTTACAGTAGACACACACAGTATGTCAGTCAGATGAAGGTCTTAGTGACTTCAAGTGATTTAAAGGACACTAAACTATGTTTAATCAAAACAAATATTTGATTTACATTATGTTACATTTAGAAAGTATACAGTATGTTCTAAATTGTGTACAATTTCGTAGGCATACATGACAGCGTCTTAATACTATATGTGCTTGGTCAAAACAAAACCACCTCTCCCTTCAATGTCATAGGCAGCTCCGTCCCACATTTTGGAAACACATTGCGAAGGCTAAGATATTGCTGTTTATGTGGTGTAGTCTGCACCACGTTGTGTTCCTATTTACGGAGCCAGGGCTGTGTAAAAATACTGAATTATATTTCAGCATGCACAGAGAATGGGCAGCTAGCAGACCGCAAGGAGATATTTGGAGAATTTGACAAAAAGTACATTAGCTTACAATCGCTTACGATTAGGTTGGGCTGATAGACAATGCCATTGTCCATCGGCAAAGGCTAACGGCATCACACTGTTTTGCAGGCATCGTTATTATAAAAAGAATATGGTGAAAAAGTGTCAAAGCAGCGTTCAGACAGTTATAAATATCTAGTGAAACACTGCGTAATACGCTGTTTCCGAGGCTCGCCGAATTGCTGTGATAAGGATCACTTTACTTCTCTTCTTCCCCTCTCTCTCAAACACACACACACACACACAGATGCAAAATACACTTGTGCCTTGGCTGTATCACACCAATGCAATGCAATCAATGCATTATGCTAACGTAATGCTAACAACAGCAAAAGGAAACAACTTCATAGTGCTCGTGCTCACTCACTTTGCTGTAGCCTTCGGTGCCTACCTTGATATGGTTGTTAGATAGCTGACGACAATTCCCTTCTGTCCATCTTTAGCGCAAATTATATGAGCAGATAAATCATGCACACCACTTCAGAAGAGTTCTATTTCATTAGGTAGGCTATAAACTCGAAGTAGCTACTGATAGACGAAGTGGAACCATTTTTACCGACTACATTTGCCAAAGCGGATGCCGTTATTACAGATCAATGTGACTAGACCACCAGACCAGGCCTACACAGGGGTTAGGAGGAAAAGTAAGGAAACACAATGAGTAGGGGTGAATGGGCATAAAATATAAGTATGCTTGACCTGCTTATAGTAATTTATTAACTACTACTTCGATTTTATAGATAGTCAATCATTTATAATTAGAGCTATTTTTGTTTTGTTTTAAGTTTAATAAATTAGGCTAAGGAAAAATGTATACACCCCCCACCGATGGACTCGTCCATCATGATGTATTACTGTAGACATCGTCCGACACCAATTTAGTAGACATTGATCAACCCTACTTACTATACCTTTAAATGGACAGAAATAAATTGACTGCATGGCTACTCTAAACAAGTCAGCCAATTAATGTGTCACATGACCAACATTATAGCGCCTACCAAATCTTGCACTGTCAGCAATCATCACGGGGGGGCAAGTGGTGCATTGAACTCACTGATTCAAACCCCGCTAACTCCTCACCAAGTGTGGAGCTGTCCTTGAGCAAGACACCTAACCCTAACTGCTCCCGGTGGTCAGGTGTCTCCTTGCATGGCTGACATCGCCGTGTGTGAATGGGTGAATGTGAGGCAACTAATTTAAAGCGTTTGGATAAAAGCCTTATATGCATTCCATTTACCATTTATCGCTATGGATAATAGACAGACAGACAGACAGACTTAACAAACCAAGCAAGGTGGATAGAATAGATTGTATGATGATGATTTATGATTAAGGGAGAGGAGAACTAGAAAACAAGAAGGGTGGGGGCCTTCAGCTGTGTTCACACTCTGCTGACATCAGCACTAAGGGAAAATGCAGAGTGTGTGTGTTTCCTTACCAATGCATTGTACAGTGCACTACACAAGACAAAAAATAGGTTGGAAAAAGAAAAGTGGAAGAGTTTACACAGAAAGTGATGTGTGACAGAGAAAGGGAGGGAGACACCCCTCTTAGCCCTGTCTACATGGTGGGCAGTGGTGGGGTTAGTGGGCCCTACCACCACCTCAGCACTGGAGGGCGTGACATAACGGTAGAAAAGCACTGCCTAATGTCCCAGGAAGGGGTGTGTGTGTGGGGGGGTTACAGTTAAATATGAATGGTTACTGTTTATGAGATATACTATATATTATAATCAGGGTTTTTTATATTTAGGAATTTTGGACAGGGTAAACATGCATAATACCTTAACAACGAGCACAGTTCGTACTCCGTACTCAGTGGGGTGTCTTTGTACCAGTCTGAAATAGCGTCCTCATGTCAATGAGTACCGTACAATTATATCCTGCCCCTGATAAAATATCATATATATGTCTATGGCCTGCCAGTTATTGTAGACATATTGTAGACAGTGATATGTTGTTGGGAGGCTTGCCCCCTAAAAGAAATGACCAAACGAATAGTGTGGTGCTGGCGTGGATGTAATTAAAGAATAAAACAGAACTATGAGACTGCTTGGCCCTCGACATAGTCCCTGTTTTAATGTTGTCCCTCTCTCTGATTGAGTTTGACACCCCTGATTTAGAGGCAGATATGAGTTACAAAGAGAGCTATCTTACAAAGAAGGAAAGAAAGAAAAGAAAACCACAATGCATGGGCTATTAACTAGAGCACATATCCTCACAGAGCACAGGTACACTCAAATAATTTCTCTAAAACGTTACTTACAGCTCATTTAAGGGGACAAAGGAGCACATTCTGACACCTTTTGGTTTATTGCACTATAAACCAGTGATATTATCACCAATAACTTTTGTTATATAAGCTGTAAACAATCTTGAACATCAGTGCAGTGTGAACATAAGTCATATATCTATTTGCATTTGGAGATGCATTGGAGCTTTTAATAACATATTAATAACATCTAGACTGGAAATATGCTGGTGTAGTGGTTCTGCTTTCATCCACTTAAAGTAAATACATTTAAAGTCGTCGTAACCTTTATTAGCTGGAGTGTTAATTTGTTGTACATATGTTTACGTTGCAATGTACTGTATGCAATTTTGATATTTACAGTACTTTAGACATTCAACCTGTAAACTATGTGGACAGGTTGATTTCAGGCCCAGTAGAGTTGACTGCTCCTTGTGGTTGGGCTCTGAAAATACAATCATAAACTGCAACTTTAAATTGATTTGAGTGCACATGATCCTAGCCAAAGCTATATTATTTAGGCCTAATTATTACTTTTAAGTACGTTCATACCTGGAGCTGACCAGTTCAACTCAGTGACTTCTGTGTGTGTGTGTGTGTGTGTGTGTGTGTGTGTGTCACATTGTGTGTTTTGGTATGCATATGTATTTTAAGCGTGTGTATGCATGTGTGGGGGTGTGAGCATTCATGTAAACAGTGTGGGAGTGCCATGTGTCATCACAGCGTTAGCTCCTGTCCACTCAGTGCCTCCCACCGAGCCCTCTCTCTCTCACACACACACGCACAAACACACACACACACACACACAATGACAATATGACACGTGCACAATACATAACCTCAAACTATTTGAACTGAAGTGACGAATTATGCAGGTTGGCATTTATAAAGCTATTGTACGATTTATGCTTTGTGCTGTGCAAGGAGACAGGAGTGGTTTGTACAAGCATGTTATCTTGTGTATGGTGTGTCCATTTGCGTATGTGTGTGTGTGTGTGTGTGTGTGTGTGTGTGTCAGTGGTCGGGTGGGTGCATGCATGTGTGTGTGTGTGTGTGTGTGTGTGTGTGTGTGTCCTAGATATAAAACACATAGGCCTACACACACACACACACACACACACACACACACACACACACACACACACACACAGTCTGTCCTAGATGTAAAACACAGGACTTTCTGTGATCAACATACCAGACGCTACCTAGAAACTGGGTCATCCATATTACCTGGGCTCTCCTGCATTCATCACTGTCATGAAATATTGTCTGTAAAAGGCTGTCTGTGTGTGTGTGTGGTTGCATCTACGTATATGAATGTGTAGTGAGCAGATGCTTGTGCTATCAGTGCACGTGAACACATGCAGAAAGGGAAATTGTAATTGTAATTTTGTAAAACGTTGTGGGGTGGTTTAAAATCAATCGCTAGGAGACCCTCTTCCCATCCCTGGTTGCCGTGGCAATGCCAAGCCTCCATCAATGAGCCAGGGCTGCGTTGCCCCAGCAACGGTTATGAATGAGAGCAGGTCGGTAACCGTGGAGACTCTGCGAAGAGAGGAATCACCGGGTTGCCATGGCAATGCCGTGAATGGGGAGATACCGAGTGAAGTGCCAATGACAAGGTACTTTGGAGCTCTTCCTCGCAGTCTTCATCATCCTCAGCCTAATCATGATGTTGTCATCCTCTGAAGACAAAATGGCAGACAGTTACTGTATTGAACACTGTAATGTAACCCTGTAATGTAGGCTATAGATGTAAATGATGAAGGGCTTCAGGCAGATTGAAGCCACTGAAGATATTTTTTGTGGGAAATATCCAGTGCGTTTAGGTGATGACCAAAAGTGACCAAATTAAACGTGTGTGTGTGTGTGTGTGTGTGTGTGTGTGTGTGTGTATTAAATATACTGTACAATACTTTTTTTTTAACAATGTTGCCAGTTGATTGTCATGTGTTTGCCAATAAGCCCTGTCACTAGCTGCGTTAACATGGACCCTATTATTGTGATTGGAATCGGGTTAAAAGACCAACTCGAAACAATATGCTCCATATGAACATCACGATCGGAAGGGAAACGGCCAAGAAAGAAGAATTCTGCCATGCAAACGTTTAACAAGATTATTTCCTGGTTGCGTTCTATTACGCATGCCACAGCTTCTGTTTTGTGTGATAAACTATTCTGCACAGCCACTGTACAATGGATGTATTAATAACAGTACAAAGTCTGGACAAATCAAGTGCAACGCAAGTGAATGGGAGTTAGAACCAGCCACGGAG
>JAODTR010003935.1:0-12414 GCA_025399935.1 Amblyopsis rosae | reverse complement strand
TATATTCCTTTGTCTAGGTGTGTCTGTGTTTTGAGTTCTGTTCTGTAAACCCGGTTATCATTAAACCATCATACCAATAATATCCTGCACTTGGGTCCTCACTACCACCTCCTGACGTGCCAGCGTGGCTGGTCTAATAAAACTTATTTGTATATTTCTGCTCCTACTGTATTTTTCTATGGCATGGCACGTAAAAAATATATTTTTTAAAGCAAGGTTATATAGGCTATAAGCTAATAGGGTATTTGTGTAAAAAAAAACAGTCACCGCTGTACCAAAAATGTACCGAACCGTGACTTCTGTACCGCAGTATGAACCGAACCGTGACTTCAGTGTACTTTTACGCCCCTATTGGTTGGGCATTATTTTCAATAAGCTACAGCTTTATTGAGGACTTTTTGTAAATAAATATGTCTAAAGATTTTAAATATTGACAATGACGTGAATTCACTATATAGTAAATATAAAATAAATAACCAAATAAATAGTATTACTGTATGCCATATTCTATTACTGCTTTACTCTAACACAGAAAGCCTAGTGGAGCAATACCTACTATATTTCTGTGGGGGGAGCACTAGAACTCTGTACCGTATATCGGCAGCAATGCATTGTGCATCTCAATGAAACCACACACAAACCTACTTGTGCTATGAATCCAAACACAAGCTCCTATTTCATACTTGCAGTGAAGCCAAACTGTGCGAGGTCAGGATGGAATAATAGTCACACCTCATCGTCAATTAAATCACATTCATTTAATGCTGAAGTGGAGATGGTCAGACCTAAATAATGGAATTTCATCTCACACAACTGCAGCATATGTATCGCAGCATCACATCACTGTCACACCTAGGTCCGGGGGTGTGGCCAGGCTCTCTCTCCGCCGGCGCGCTGCAGCATCGGTTCGCTAACCACCACTCTCCCTGTTTCTGCACGTTTTGAGTTACCTACTCATCCACGAGTATTTAGTGTTTGTTTGGTGTTTCCTTTCTCGTTGGTTATTGTATATGTTGATCTCTGTTTGTTTGATTAAACCACTGTTTCGTTTATCACGCCTTTGTTGTTGCTAAACGTTACAATCACAAAGTTATAAAGCAGTTAGCTATTGTGTATGATTAAATGTAACTGGTCTGCAACTGTAATAACCCATATAAAGCCGCATAGTAGGGAAACCCATTGATTCCTGGACCTTAAGCTACAGCCAATATAACACATTGTAAGAAATGTAAAATAGACTCACCATTGACATCCATTATTTTAAAAGTAAATATCCACGATTTTCCATTGGGCAAATGTGTTAAAAGGTTAACCCCGGAGCAATACTGTTTTTATTTGAGCTCGATGTTAGCAAGAATGACTGACCATACTTTTAAGTGTATGCACTCTTATTTTTAAGACCTGAGCTTCACTGGGTATGTTATTTTTATTTACCTATATTATAATATATGCTGTTTTTAGAATCTTTCTTTTTTACTTTTTTAACTTTTTTAACTTTTTTAACTTTTTACAGTGTAGTTTATGATTTTCGGCGTTTCGTTGTTTACCATCTATAACTGATTAATTATTCCCCAGGGGACATTTTATAAGGCTACACACACGTGTATCTTGTTTTGATTCAATTGGCTCATTTGATAAAAGAATATTCCAGTTGCAATTATAGGCGCGACTTGGCCGTGGTGTTATGTGCAATAACACAAGGCATGTGTCGATCTCTTCAGCATATAGTGTTTGGATTAAGGCAGAAAAAACATGAGTTTACCCTTCTGAAGATATGACACGAAATAGAATAGAATGCATTATGTAAGGAATCTTTTATGTCTGACATTACTGCCGTGTTGTATAGATCCCTACTATGCCAAAAAACCTTGAGCTTCTAGCATTTACCCTTCTGCAGATATCATACGAAATATAGACCGATGCAAAATCGTAGTGACTCGTGAGGGGGCTACGACCCTGGACTGGTGCCTTCCATTTTCAAATGTTTTCGATGGACTGCTCCCCAGATGGACGTGTGTCTAACAGTCCATCTGGCATATCAGGTTAGAGGGATATGGCCCACCTTGTGTGATGTTGCAATGCAGATCATTGGCCGGTCTGCAATACGAGAAATGTATTGCTGCTAAACCTTTCCATGCACGTGAAATGAAATTATATTGGTGGGATGTCTTACATGGAATCTGATCTAGTGATTATTTTGCATATTAACAACCCCACCTTCTAATACATAAAGAGGTTGAAAGAACGATTCTGAGGAACGGGGCCACAATTTTCATCTCCCTTCAAGGAGATGTAATTCCCATCACCATACAGTACAGCAAACAACGCCAAGTACTCTATAAAACATTTTACAGTGACCCAGAAGTACGACCAAGTAGGTAATCTGTATTTGTGTCAAGCCTGTAAACAGGGAAATCTAAAATCCCATGACAAATTAAAAAGATTGGGGCCACTCCTCTTCATTGTGTGTCTCCTGAGTACAATCATGTGCCTGCCAATGCCCGTTTCAACTGCTACACTCATGACCAGGGTTGGGATGTAACTGATTACTGTAGGAGTAAACACAAAACTAACAGTAATCCATTACGGTTACCAACTAACAGTGGAATCACATTACATGTATTCTTACTTCTAGGACTACTTTCAAATGTACAAGGGAAGTTATCAGAAGAAAAACACATACAAGTAATCAGATTACGTTCTAAAATTAAGTAATCCAAAAATTATGTTACTGATTATAATTTTAGTCTGTAACTGCGGATTACATTTAAAAAAGTAACATACCCAACCATGCTCATGACACCCAGACCGACAGTATCTCAACATCAAACCCAGCTCTTCCACCCCTCATCACCTGTCTTGTCAATCACGTTAATGCGCAGCCGTGGCATACAGACATGGAACAGAGGAGGATGTGGTGGGTTTTTTGGTTTCTCGTTTACTAAATCTTGCTGTTTCACTCTTGTTAGCTAGCACTCGTAACTGTCAGATCTACAGCAAGATCTTTGAGGAGAAATGTTTTCCCTTAAATTAGATATAGTTTTTCATGTGTGATTTAAAAATAAAATTGAAAAAAGTTTGTGTACCGGTATGGGCATACAAAATTTGCTTAGGCCTGTATAAGCAGAACCCGCGTTATACAGTAGTAGGCCTAGCTACAAGACATCTAGGCTGCTTCTGGGCTTCCAGACATAAGCCTATACTGTAATATTAAACTTAATGGCTATATACGTTTTTCGTGTTATTTTGTAAACAATAACCTTTTACGTCAAATGTATAGGTTTAATTGGCATGCATCTACATTTTAGACAGCAGGAGTTTTTTTTTGTTGAAAGCTTTTGCTTTTTTGAGTTTAATTTACCATACTCTTTTTATCCACAGCAGAGATAATCCTATACAATTGTATCGCTTGCTTGTTTCTATCGACGGCATATAGTGTGTAGATAGCCTGTAGGCTTACGTCAGCACCTTGTTCAGCGAAACTATAATGTAGCTCAATTTGAAATTATTTCGTGAGCACTTTAAATTAACGAAGCAGCACAGCCCATAGGCGAATGGCCTATCGACCTAATATATATAGGCTATTTTTGCGTAATGTTTTTCTTATGTATTTTTTATGTACCTTAATAACTACATTTTTGTTTAACCCATACAGCTAACTGTTTCTGTTGGTACCAGTACGAATGTGTTTAACTGTAGAGAATGGTGTGAGCCTTTTGGGCTACTGACAAAATAGCATTACTCCCTTCACCGGCTTGCCTTGCTGAGATCATCCTGGGCCATCACTTCCCCCGGTTGAACGGCGCACAATGTAGCCTAATCTGCCGTCAATGTAGCCTTATTGTATGTGAGGTTTGTTTCTGTCCACCAGGGGGCAGAGCTTGCCTACATAATATCTCGCATGCGAACAAACCTCCAATAATTTTGCCTCAAGAAAGACACATATAGCTCCAATCTTCTGCTTGACAGCCTGTTGTGCATTTCTGTTAAAATAGGCTAATATAATATAATATAATATAATATAATGTAATATAATATAATAGTAGACATAGGCTATTTTCGGCCTGTCATTATTTGATGTAATATTAAAGATTAATGTATAAAATTATTATTATTATTATTATTAATACTATTATAATTATATTTTAGCTCCTGATGGTTTTTTGTTGGTTTGAGAGAGAGAGAGAGAGAGAGAGAGGGGTGGATGATTTTTAAATTATTTTTACACATTTAACTTGGAACGATCCTTATTGTTGGTGCATTATGGAGAACAGCAGTTATTTCATATGTCCGCTGTGTGGCGACATACACCTGTAAAATCAAATCGCACAGGAAACTCCAGGAGCCAAATCATTGATTTATTAATTAACGGAACATCTGTCTCCCAAGAACACCGCATAGCCTATCTCATGTAATCATTACAGTTGAAAGTTGGCAGTTATTTTCAGGTGTGCTGATAAATCACCTAAGGAACAAAATATGGAATGTAATTTCCTCGTGGGACAGTCACCCAAATGGTCGTCTATCTATAGGCTATACGTACCTCTGCCATTCTATTCTATTCTATTCTATTCTATTCTATTCTATTCTATAGACCTAATAGATGTTAATACTGTTACATTATTATAGACTCTATGTAACATTCAGGACAAACCAAACGGCACTAAGCCTAATTCCACCCAAGTATATTATAGAAGATAGCATATGTGTCACATAGTTTCTGGTGTAATGACATCTTCTTCTTTGTAGGCTGTATAATGTATTTTTTTAAATATTATTATTATTATTATTATTATTATTATTATTATTATTATTCATAAAATTATACTAATGTTATTATTATTAATATTAGGCTAATAATTCGTATAGGCTTATTTGGCGATTAGTTCCTTTGGCATCATTAAGCAGCAAGCTATGTTGCGTTCGTCTCAGAGGAGGAAGTCAGCAGGAATACATTTGTATTAATATTTTATAAGTTTGCCTAATTAACCAAATTCAAATCTTGCTCTCAAAATGTCAGACTCTAATAAAGTCACCCGTGAAGGTGAAATTATAATATTCGTTATTGCCTAAATTATTGAATACAATTTAATATACATTATTATTATTATTATTATTATTATTATTATTAGTAGTAGTAGTAGTAGTAGTAGTAGTAGTATAGTGTCGTTATAGTTTTTACTTCAGGCGTGAACCTGTGATTCATATGTCTTGTAGTGAATCTCTGTCCGATACAAATCAGTTTGTGTGTGTAGAGTGAACCTCAACCTATAGACCTGCCTGGGACCCTTACGGCAAAGCCAATTCGGCGCAAGGATGGTGTTGCATCTCTGCAATGTAAGTGTCTTAATGAAACAGCAGCATATGACAGCACCCGCAATCTGCAGCGTTTATAAGAACGCTCACATGTGTGCATGGTTAAATAAACCAGTTGTGCAAATCACCAAGAGTCTAACCAAGACTACACAGTTAATTAAAACCAGTTTAGTCGCTATTGACGGAGAAGCACTAAAATAATTGCCTTTTCATGCGCTCCATATACTTGTTGATCCAGCCTTGATGCAGGAGAAGGGTACGGTGGATTCAAAAACCAACGTCACGGGCGTGTTCAGCCAATAAGAGACCACAGGTGCGATTGGTATTCAAATGAGATGTCCTTTTATGGGCCCGCCCCCCCGGGCCCGCCCCCCCCCCCAGAGAGCTCGGGAGCCCCGGAACTCTGGAGAAGGTGCGCGCTCCTCTGGGACGGGAGGAGGAGGGGGACGAGGGGGAGGGAGGAGGAGGAGGAGGAGGAGGAGTGAGGGAGGCTTCTCGCCCAATCCCCCTCCTCCCCCGGGACCCCGAGCCGTCCGCGGCCCGTACCTCCCTCCCGCTCGGTAATCACTCCATTTTACTCCTTTTTGAAGCGGGCGCTCGTGTTATCCCACTTTTCACTTCACAGTCCCGTGCGCGCGAGCTTGCCTCCTTCTGATCCGGCCCCGTGTCTCCCCTCCTCGCGACGTAAAGGTCTTCTCCTCCTCCTCCTCCACCTCCTCCACCTCCTCCTCCCGAGATGCTCCTCTAGCGCGCGCCCTCTTCTAACTTCTGAGACCGGTTAAAGCCGCGCGCGCTCTGAAGCGGACTGGCATCTGACGGAGCACGCGGAGCACCCAGAGGGACCGAGGCGCGCGTGCCTGGATCAGGACCCGTTTGGCGGCGTGTCTCCGTGTCTCGGTGTAACCCACGCGGCGGGAGGATTACTTGTGAGCCCGGCCCGGTGAACGGCGCGCTCCCACAAGGCTGCTTTCATGTTCTCCTTACCGGACGGTCTCCCGCGGGGAGCCCTGACCATGAAAGAGGAACCGCTTACGAGCGGCATGACGCCGGTGCGCTCTTGGATGCAGAGCGCGGGGATCCTGGACGCCAACACCGCCGCGCAGAGGTAAGGACGGGGCGCACCGGCCGACACGGTATCAGGAGACGGGACGGGGACGTCGAACACCCACTGATTCGTTCCACTCGCGGTTTTAACCGGACCGGCTTAACGGCACGTTGTACCAGCGGTCGACGTGAAGATATTAGACGTTTTCATGCCTCAACAAACCCGACACGATCTTATTTATCACAATATTGCATATTATTCACAATAGGCTACTCCCAAAATACAGCTCAAGCAGGCGGACATAGCGCTCACACCTTGTCCTAAGAGTTTTCCCGCAGACCTACCCCTAAGGAAAACAAGGTTTAAGGCTTTTCTGTTTGAGTGTTTGTTGTGTGATTAGGACCGTTCGCTTACCCGGGCGCACGATTCACGTCCACGCAACAAAGCATATCGCGCACGTGCACAGAATGTGCTTCCACACTCCGTAGAAACTCTCACACGCATTGCGCGCGTGTGCGCGCCCACACCGACACACGCACACACACACGCACACGCACACACACCATTTCACATCAAACTTCAGAGTGATGAGTGTAAACCGGGCCGCCTGTGTCTCGCGGGGTTATCATTATATTTAAAAATAATAAAACCTTTATGGGCTGAGCATGAGGCGCCAGACACCACACACATCTGCTATTTTAAACACGAAACCGTTTGTAAAATAAATACTTAAATACGTAAATAAATAAATAAATAAATATTAAGTGATAATATTTTGTATTAATCTCAAAATAGCAAATTCTTATGTATAAAATGTACTGGTTAAACATTAATTGGCCGATCGTTTTACCCAGTTTGGTGTTTAATCAATTTATGGTATTGAAATATATAGAGATAAATAAGTTTATACATTGGAAAATTATGTTCATGTCAATGAAATGTAAAGTACAGCAAGAACTTCAACCAAGTGATTTAAGGAAAACATTAGGCTACATTAAATAGTAGTTTGTTCTGTTCAAGTGTCTGTTCAAGCGTCAAGACAGACGAAAATAAATACTGTATTGTATTGTATTAAACATATTTAATGTCCTTATAAAGTATACATGCCGGCTTCTTGCATCACGCTTTAATTTGCCTAAACAGGTTTCAGTTAACCAATAAGTTTGAATTAAATCCAAAAATTGATTTAGTGTATACCGACATCAGTAGGCCTACATAATTAAATAGAAAACACGTATTTTATATTTTATTTAAATATTCGTGTACAAAACCTAAACAAACAACTTACATTCTTACATTGTCTACACTTTTTTGACCCATGGCGGTCCTGTCTGGAGTCCGAAGGTAGACAGAAATGGTTGCGCAAAACTCCCAAGAGTTTCAGCAGCTCTCATTGATCCGGCCGCAGTGCACTCGATGTCTCCAGTTGTCTAACGAGTCTTTAATTAACGAGTCTTTAATATTACTATTGATTCATTAAATTGCAACTGTCACCTAATTCTCAATATAGGAAAAAACATGTTTTATTAAATTAACTTTATTTTTATTTACAGCCAATTTAGGCCCATACACACGGGGAAATATGTATTTCGGCCACAGTAAATATTACCAACAAAGTAGCAAACATCAAAATATGAACCGACTAAATAGCGCATGGACATGTTGAACGGGAGGGATTGCTTTCTGATTTGGTCGACTGTCCCGAAACAGTATCCTAATTGTAATTTTATATTTAATAATCAATAATCTGTAATCTCTAGCGGTTTATTCAGTAACTCTAACTCATTAACTCTAACTCCAGACAAATTAATTATTTAACTTGCTGTAACGCAGATATAATATAGATAATAATATCATATCAGTAGGGCTACATCAAAGTTTCTTTAAATATGCAGTATCTGTAACTACAGTAAGTGTACAGTATACTGAATTTATATGAGCTATTGTCCAAAAATAATACAATCTGTTAGTATTTTCATAACTTTTACTGAGCAATTCTGCTTTTTGTGTAACAATTAAAACAGCATAATTAGAACACATTTAATCATGAAGGTTTGTCTTGGACTTGCAGGCAGAGTTGAAATAACATGCAGGATTATGTGAGTACAGTGTGTATGAAAAGCACAAGATCTACACGCCTATACACCCTAGTGGATTTGATCACTTTGTACATTCTTTGAAAATGTAATGTACCACACATACACGTGGTCCATGTGTCGAGAATTAGCATGATATGCCACAATGGATGTGGTTTTGAATCACTGCTAATGTGTGTGTTTTTTGGCTTGATTTAGCATATACGTACGTGAGTATTAGAAATATGCTGTATATTTGTTTTACGAGGGAGAGACTGTATTGTGTGTGAACGTGTCAGATGTATTTAGTGTGAGCAAGTAAAATGTGTGTGCGTGTGTGTGTGTGTGTGTGTGTGTGTGTGTGTGTGAATGTGGTTGAGTGGGCCATGCGGTTTCAAGTGAGCAGTCTTTCCCCTGACCTCCCCCTGAGAGCACTGTGTGTGTGTGTGTGTGCATGAGCGATAGCCTACCAGGGAGTTTCTGAGCAGTTTCATCTGTCATTGGTTCAATCGCTGCGGACGCTACAGTACGTGCGCTCAGTACCGACCTTCATCAGTGAAGAAGAGGAGTAGCTGATTAAGCGGTTCCTGCTCCCACTTTCACTTCCGATCTTCCTGCTGAGAAAAACACGCTTTTCTCTGCATTTTTGAATTCGTCAACACCCTCCTCTCAATAGTTAAAGCTTGTGTTGTGTTTAAAATACACGTTCCTTGTTACTGTAAATGTTCCCTAACACTTCTCTGACAGCCTGTGAATTGGGCTGACATGCAGATGTGTGTGTGTGTGTGTGTGTATTTATACGTGTGCAAGTGTGTGTGTGGTCCTGCTGATCTGACCAACGCTAAATGCTAAACATCCCTAAATGCTCTGAAGACATCCATTAGAGCAGCACTACACTGTGTGTTTCAAATAATATTAAAATGCATTTTATTATCAAATCACCATATCATACTGTCAATAGGAATATTTACATTTTGTGAGAGCCCTGAAGTCGAAAAATATTGTTTTGTGACATACACTTATTACACACACATACAGAATAACTCTGCAGGTCCATATACAACGTATAATTTATGTCTACATTCAGTATATAAAGCCCTTATAGGCACTTTTTTTTGCATTAGTAACAGCTTTGTGGCGTCTAAATCAAATAGGTCTAAATGTAGTTATCATAAAACTCTTTTCTGATTTGAATGTAGCTGCAATGAAAGTAAATGTGATCTCTGGTTTTACAATGCAAACCTATATTGGACATTTTAGTGGAACAAATCCAGAAAAGCTGGAGTCCCGGTTGAAGCAAAGCAGCAATAGCGTTGTCCTTATATGTACCACATTGTACAACCCAAACTCAGCTTATAACAGTTATTTAATGCAGCAGTCATGTCTGTGGAGGCATTCAAAATCAATGCAAACACATATAGTCAACTCAAAAAAGCATGTGCGTACTTCACAGAATCATCAAACACATGCTTATTTGAGTATGATGTTATGTAGGTACATTGTGTGGACGTGATTCTAGAAGTACATATATTTTACCATATATTTGTGTTTGCGTGTATATTTGTATGTTGGTGTAAGATGTGTGCGTGTGTGTGTGCGTGTGTGTGTGTGCGCGTGTGTGTGTGTGTGTGTGTGTGTGCTCGAGTGTATTATAATACTGTGTTTGTTGTCAGACAATCCCAGTTTACACGGCATAATATACAGTTCTGGTTCCAATGACCCTATTTGACCTAAGACCCTCAAACATCAGTGAATCACAACATCATAACTCCCTGAGTGCACAATGATGGAGAAAGTTATGTAAAAATCTTTATATATATAAACTATATATATGCACAAAATACACCATAGGAAAATGCATCCACATTATATTAACTGTTTTAATTTAATATGATATACATTATCAAGCCATCTTGCTACTGCATTTAAAATTCAAAATAGTTTCCATCATATTTCTTATGTAAATTATGCGCTAGTGTTTAGCAGGACAGGCCCTGCTGTGTGTGTGTGTGTGTGTGTGTGTGTGTGTGTGCGTGTGTGTGCGCGTAGCGTGCGTGCACGCTACTGCGCGAGAGCGACGGCATGCTAGCTGACTGATTTTCATTTGTGCTCCTTAATAGTGTGTGTCATTCCTAATTATCCGTATAGCTCCAGGAAACATCGGCTCAATGCAGGAGTGCCTGTTTCTGTCATGCCGCAATTACCAACAAATTAGTCTTTAGACTGGAGCGTTAATACACTCCTGACAGGCGCTGCTGCTCGCTGGGCAGGCTGTGTGCGCACGTGCACGTGTCAGCGTGCATATTATCCACGCGTGCGTGCGTGTTGTGTGTGTGTGTGTGTGTGTGCAGGCACCATGTGTCGGGCCACCCTGTGCCGCTGGTGGCGTTTGAGTGTTTTGAAGAACAGCAGATCACAGCACGCCTCTCATCCGTCACAAGTATAAACTGCTAATCGCTATAATCTTATTAACCTGGATTATTATCTCCATCTCGTCGCCGCAGATTAGTCCATACGAGCGTCTCTGTTGTGAGTTTGTGTTCCGTACAAAGGCCCGTTGAGGGGTAAAGAGGTCTCTTGTCTTGCTCAAAGGCATATGGGCAGGGCTTTTTCTGTTTCAGGAAAACTCAGTTATGATGTTTGGAGAAAGTATTGGGATTGGGTAAATATATTCCAGAGTGATTGTGCATGCCTGCATAAATTACTTCACTCCACATATCCTAACAAACACACTCACCCCCTCTCTCTCTCTCCCTCTCTCTCTCTCTCTCTCTCCCCCTCTCTCCCTCTCTCTCTCTCTCTCTCCCCCTCTCTCTCTCTCTCTCTCTCTCTCCCTATCTCTCTCTCTCTCTCTCTCTCTCTGTCTCTCTCTAATTGCTGTGGATACTGGATGCTTTGCTCATTAAAATATGCACATATTGTGCATGTGTGTGTGAGCATGTTTCTCACACCTCTCACATTTTCTGATAGTCCTCCACTGCGTCACGTCCAAACCTGCCCTCTCATTCTCTCACTCTCCGTCTCGCTCTCTGGTATGTTTTCTGGGTACTTCTACTTCGGTTTGCGGTGGTATAGCACAGTAGTGCAGTAATTACATCAAGTGTTGTGTTACAGTAAGGTCGAATACTGCATTCATATTGCAGTAATACCATGACCGCAGTATGTCTGTACTATTATGATGAATAGTATTATGTGACCAGCATTGTGCATACTTACAGTACAGAAGTGATATGTCTGGTGTGTGTGTGCGTGTGTGTGTGTGTGTGTGTGTGTGTGTTTGTATTATGAATGCACATACCCTTTTTCCTTTGTGTTACCAAGGCAGCACAGGGTGTTTATCAGATGTACAATCTGGATGTTTATTTGATTAACCCACACACACACACACACACACACACACACACACACACACGCACAAACACACACATACACGTGCAAAGACACACACACACACATCTTAGGGAATGTTAATGGTGTGTGTAGAGGTAGAGTAGCAGGAACACTAGTTAAAAACTCCAGTTTGATTAATGCTCAGTCTAGTATATGCTTGTGTGTGTGTGTGTGTGTGTGCGTGCGTGCGTGTGTGTGTGTGTGTGTGCGTGTGCAGTGTGGATGTCTACCTTGTGTATCCATAGATGTGTAGACCCTGAGAGGATGTGGTCAGCGTGTGTTTGTGTGTGAAGAATGAAAAACTATTTGAATAGTATTATGAATTCTACTGCTGCTACATTTGGTATTAACACGGTATGATAGTGTTAATAGCAATATAGCGTGAAGACACAAGTATGTAGTTTGTAAACGTCTTTAAAGTGTCTTCTGTAGATGGTTACTGGCTGAAGGAACATTTGCATACAGTATGTTCACTTGCTGATATTCAGGTTAGAAGTTAATATTTTTTTTTTGCCTACTCCAGGTGGGGAGTGAGTCCTTACCCCAAGTGAAGGAGTTTAAGTACCTCGGGGTCTTGTTCGCGAGTGA
>JAODTR010003934.1:0-12415 GCA_025399935.1 Amblyopsis rosae | reverse complement strand
TAACAGAACAAGCTACCTCCATACATGTATAGATATTATAGATTGATTATTGATCTATCAGGACAAGCTACCTCCATGCATGTACAGATATTATAGATTGATTATTGATCTAACAGGACAAGCTACCTCCATGCATGTATAGTTTCTTATAGATTGATTATTGGTCTATCAGGACAAGCTACCTCTATACATGCATAGATATTATAGATTGATTATTATTGATCTAACAGGACAAGCTACCTCCATACGTGTATAGTTATTATAGATTGATTATTTATCTATCAGGACAAGCTACCTCCATACATGTATATAGATATTATAGATTGATTATTGATCTAACAGGACAAGCTACCTCCATACATGTATAGATATTATAGATTGATTATTATTGATCTAACAGGGCAAGCTACCTCCATACATATATATATATTATAGATTTATTATTATTGATCTAACAGGACAAGCTACCTCCATACATGTATAGTTTATTATAGATTGATTATTGATCTATCAGGACAAGCTACCTCCATACGTGTATGGATATTATAGATTGATTATTATTGATCTAACAGGACAAGCTACCTCCATACATGTATAGTTTATTATAGATTGATTATTGATCTATCAGGACAAGCTACCTCCATACGTGTATAGTTATTATAGATTGATTATTATTGATCTAACAGGACAAGCTACCTCCATACATGTATAGATATTATAGATTGATTATTGATCTAACAGGACAAGCTACCTCCATACGTGTATAGTTATTATATACTGATTATTATTGATCTAACAGGACAAGCTACCTCCATCGAACACAGCCAGAAAAGCCAAGATGAGGAAGGGGGAGGTCTTCCCAACAAACTCGTACATCACGCTGCCAAATGGTGGACCAACTGTGTGCGACAGACCAGTTATTCATTACAGAAGAATAAGGAAATAAGCGAAATATATACAATACTTTCTAAAGTAGGCATTACTCTTCTTATGCCATAATGCCAATATACACCAATACACACCAAATCACACTAAAACATGCCAATACACACCAATGCACACTAAAACACGCAAGACACACCAATGCACACTAAAACATGCCAATACACACCAATGCACACCAATGCACACTAAAACATGCCAATACACACCAATACACACCAATGCACACCAATACACACCAATACACACAACAAAAAAACCTGGCCAACACGCCCTAGTACACATATACAATACACAATACACAACTAACACGAATATACACAACCAACACACCAATACATACCTAGCACACCAAACGCCAAGCCTCCCAGAGCAATCCCAATAGCGTGTCCTCGCTCCTTGTCATCAGTGTAAACGCTGGCCAGCATTCCCATTCCTGGAGCACAGGGGTCAACAAAGATAAAGGCTTCCACTGGCCAACATTCCCATTCCTGGAGCACAGGGGTCAACAAAGATAAAGGCTTCCACTGGCCAACATTCCCATTCCTGGAGCACAGGGGTCAACAGAGATAAAGGCTTCCCCTTGCCAACAGTCCCATTCCTGGAGCACAGGGGTCAACAAAGATAAAGGCTTCCACTGGCCAACATTCCCATTGCTGGGACACAGAAGTTTATTTATATAGCACTTTTCACATATATATAATCACAAGGTGTTTTACATGTACATTGTCTTCACCGCGACAGCCCTACCTGACACCCTCGCGTAACTGTTTGTGATCAAATGAAAGGGTGAAGAGAAGAGATGTTACCGGCAACAGATGAACAGGAGGAGCCCACCCCTTGAAGCGATCTGGCCAGGAACAGCAGAGTGTAGCTGGATGAAAAGGCGAACACTTGACAGCAGCAAGAACAACGGACGATTAGACAAGAATGCTGAGCAAACCGTTAAGAGAGCTTTTGCTTCCACTGGGTGTGAGGGTGGAGATGACTTACTGATGGTAGAGGCAAACATTATAGCAAAGCCTGCAAATATGGGAAGCTGGTATCCTATTCTGAAAGGAGAGAGAAGACATTTGTTTGAAATGGTAACATACTGCATGTATATAGCGCTTTACAGTATTTTGCCTCACATTCACCCATTCATACGCCAATGGTGATGGCTGCCGTGCAAGGTGTGACCAACCACCGGGAGCAGTTAGGGGTTAGGCATCTTGCTCAAAGGTAGGTCAGAATCAGGTTTTGAACTCACAACCTTCCAGCTGGGAGCCAGACACCCAGAGCACTAGAACGTCCTGCCCCCCAGGTGGTAACATGGATGTATTACAGGCTTTCTCAATATGAATGCCCTGCTGATGTTGTATAGTGAAAAATAAGCATTCTTCTACCATTCACTTACAAAGCTAAACTGCCTAGTATGTACTCTCAGGTTATTACCATTTACAAAATAAAACTGTTAATTATAGATATTTACATTAATAAATAGACATCTACCTTACAACAATGAACAGTTAATTACATTAGATGGCATTTATGTAAGAATACGTGATGCCGGTACAGAGGCAACAATCAGCTTTGTAGAAATGTTAGATGTACTGAATGAGTACAATTTTGTGCAGATTTAGACATCCTTTGAAAGTGTAAAGCCAACATGATTAAGCACTGTCCCTGATGTGTGATAAATGTCTTGATGTGAACATTCACTGAGTAACGGTGCTGTGATTATTTTTAGAAAGCAAACCGCAAAGACAAAAGAACACACCCTCCTCGTGAAACAACCAGGGACTAAAAGCTACTGGGCACACCGTCTCTAGCACCTGATAGCTACCTGACATACACGTCACGACCCATCTTGTCTCGTCCTTTGTCAGATGCGAAGGTGAAAAAATAGAAATAAATGGGATCTGCGTTGCCTCACCTCAATTAAAGAATATTTCAGAGCTGGGCTGAAACAATAAACATGTTCCTTTGAGGTCAATACTACAACACTTCATTTTCCCATGACATTATTGCAAGTATAGTATTTGGTAGAGTTGGCGAACAATGTTATTCTGCGAACTGATTGTGAAATTAGAAAAATGCATTATACCATAACATTCAAGAGGAATATACAATATATTTAGTCCATATTAGATCCAAGTCAAATACAGCAATAAAAGGACAATTGCAGCCATTAGTGTGTGCTAGTTTTTATTATTTAGAATAAAACGTCAAATGTATGGTTTGTTAAAAATTGAGGGTTTGAAATATATACAAAGTCAGTGTGCACACAACTTAAGCAGGCAGACACACGTATGCACATGCATGTGCGCGCGTGCACACGCACGTGAGTGCACACACATGAGCGCCACTAAAAAGGAATTACGCTCCATGCAGTTTATCTGGATAACAGCAGATCATTTGTATCTGACATGACAGTGTGCCCCCAGACCAACATGGTTACCGTAGGCTACATTTGATTTACCCCTGGCAGAACTTGAAACGGAAGTCTGTTATGGCTTTTTCCCTTCAATTTGCTCTCCTCAGATAAGAACATAAATGTTGCTGCGTGTTGACCTTTGACTGGATCCAAACAGACATGCTAGTCCAATGCCTAGGACTACAGCTGTTGTGTTCCAGGCTACTTGCTGAACACTGTTGCCATCACAATGTCAAAATAGCCTCTGTGCATGTAAGTCAACAGGAAGGTACAGAATTATTCTATATAACTCCATCCAACTAGGGCTGTCCCGAATACCATTTTACAGGTTTTTGGGGCCAGCCCTACATCCAACACACTTGTTTACTCTGCATCTTGGCAAGCAAACAGGTTTTGCTACGGTTCATGTATATCTTAGCAGAAACACGTCCACAGTATACATCAGAGGTCTTCAACAGGGGGTCCGGGACCCCTAGGGGGTCTGCAGTGGGCCCTCCAAATTATTTAATCTCAAACGTATTTTCTTCCACAAATGAAAATGTCAGAAAATGTACATCAACATAAATAATGTATGCTGTAACTGCACTATAGGCCGCCCTGCACATAACTGTTGGCCCGGCCAACAGTATCAGCCAAGGGGTCACAGAAGGGGTCACAGAAGGGGTCCTTGACGGGAGAAACATTGAAGACCTCTGCTAAACATAGTCACACACCTAATGATCATCATTAGGTGTGACACCTGTTACCAACAGGCAGACGGTATAGGGTGCCGTCCATACGAACCAGACAGGCTTGCAGATTAATCGTCCCTACCAGTACTGCACTACTGATCAAAATGGGAAACAAAAAACAACTCAACCTCTGTGTGAGAGGATGTATACTGCTCATACACCAATATACTGTACTGTATGTATCACATAAGAGCACTTTTAATTTATTTGTATACATTTTTTGTTTATATGGTTGGTGCTACTGTACTATTGGTTAACCTAATCTACCTAATCTACCTACCTGCCTACTGTATATATCTATCTATCGGCTGCCTGACCCATAATACTGGTGCTTGTGAAGAATATTGGGCAAACTGCTTGCGGGGATACTTCCTAATGCAATCATAGGTCTTGAAGCCCCTGTTAACCTACAAGCATGTTTTGAATTATCGTGACCCTGCGTCAGAGGGGGAGGCGCTATGCATGTGATTTTGTCGAGTTGAACATGTTCCTGGACCATCGTTGCCATTAACCAATCACAACCCTCTGACATCATCAGTGAATAAAGTTAGTGAACAATGTTCCATCTTATTATGACAAGCTTAGTTGTTAGCATAGAAAACCTAGTTAGCAAGCTAACATGCTAACCGTGAAGTAGCACATATACGGTAGGCTAATCTAGGCAGCTACAGCTCTCGGTACGTACTAAACTATAAAGATTAATATTAATGACTGATGTCAGATAGCTGTCATTGGTAAATGATACACATGTGGGACGTTGATCCAGGAACATATAGGTCTAAATATAAATTTCTCAACGCCAAAAGGGAGCAAGTGCAGGTACGCACTTTTGACACCAACTGGTTTAGTATTTTCAGTATTTATGTATTTTGGTTTTCAATGAATAACTCCAAATTGATTAAGAATTCACTTGTGCTCTTTCGGCAGTAGAAAGAGCTCATCAAGAGCTTTAATTTCATATATACATCTGCATTTGCACTCAAATTCACCAAATAACTCCTCGAGGATTAGCATTCAGTTCAGTTTACCGTTCTCTGTGTGTGCTAAAGCAATAATCCGGTACTTCTGCACAGCCCTGGGTCTGTTAATAGGAACACAAACAAAGTGGTGCAGGCCGCATACAAAAACACTATCCTAGCCTAGTCAAGGCGTTTCCAACCAGGCAAAGCTTCTGAGAGAAAGGAGAGGTTTATTTGTTTTGATCCAGTGCAAATATCAACAAGCCTTCTCCAGAATGATTGACTGTACCTTTAAGGCTCATTAACTGCTCCAAGGTTGTGGAACCGCGTGCGACCACTTCAAATCAAAACGTACCTTTTTACGCTGACCTTTAAAACATCTTAATGCATGTGTGTGTCTGCCTCAAAATGTCCAGATGACGCCTTATGACCTTCAGTGTCTATGTGGATTTGCAATGTGTTCATTTCCCTCTTTGAATGACTTTCTTTTCTCTATTATTTGTTCCCTTTTCACTTTCTCCGTGGAGCACTTTGGTCAGTGCTTGGCAAGTACGTATGTAGTTTGAGCCTAGTTAGAGAAATGTCACTCAAGGGTTTGTCACAGAAGTCATGTTAACTCAAAACACCAGCTGTGGCAGACAGGAGGTTTGTTTAAGGGGTTTATTATTGCTGTATTATCCATCCATCCATCCATCCATCCATCCATCTTCTCCCACTTATCCGGAGTCGGGTCGCGGGGGCAGCAGCTCCAGCAAGGGACTCCAAACTTCCCTTTCCTGAGCCACATTAGCAAGCTTTGACTGGGGGATCCCGAGGTCAGTGTGGAGATATAATCTCTCCACCTGGTCCTGGGTCTTCCCCGAGGCCTCCTCCTAGCCGGACGTGCCTGGAACACCTCCCAAGGAAGGCGCCCAGGGGGCATCCTTACTAGATGCCCGTACCACCTGCTCTTTCCACGCAAAGGAGCAGCGGCTCTACTCTGAGTTCCTCACGAATAGCTGAGCTTCTCACCCTATCTCTAATGGAGACGCCAGCCACCCTCCTGAGAAAACCCATTTCCGTCACGAAAATTGCCCGGAAGATCAAGAGCTATTAATAATAATAATAATACTATTATTATAGCTTATAACATGGCATGGAAGCACAAAAGCGACATCTTAACCAGCACGCGCCTGCAACCTGGCAGTCCCAACCTGCGACTCAAACCCAGATCTTCCATTTGAGAGGTGGACGCTCTAGCAAGACATGCTAAAGCCTAGGCCGCTAGAGCATCCTTGGAGTGTCGGAGAGTGAGGTTTAAAGGTATAGTAAGTAATTCTCGACAACGCTTGATACATTTGAACTCGAATCAAAACAAATGGTTTGTTCTTCCATCAATGCCTCAGAAACTCCGCCCACATATTGGAAATTAATATTTGGTGAATTTGACAAATCAAGTGTATAATCACTTACTATGCCTTTAACTCCGGCCAGTCAGCAAACCACAAAGGGCAGCAGGTGGTGCAGTGGATGGAGCAGGGCAACAGGTGATCCAGAAGTCGCTGGTTTGAACCCCACTATCTCCTCACCAAGTGTGGAGGTGTTCCTGAGCCAGACACCTAACCATACCTGCTCCCCCTGGTGATCAGGTGGAGCCTTGCACGGCTGACACCACCATCGGTGTGTGAATATGTGTGAGTGGGTGAATGTGAGGCAGTGCTGTGCAGCGCTTTGAGTGGCCGGAAGGTTGGAAAAGCGCTTTGAAAATGCAGACCATTTACCTGTTGTTGAGTGTGACCCCACCCACCCACCCACCCATCCCACCCCCCCACCGACCAGCACCCCAGCCTCACAGCCCCCCACCCAACCCACCGACCCCCCCACCCACCTGTTGGTGAGCGGGCCGATGAAGGGGTTGACGATCAGCTGCACCGTGGCCTTGGAGGCGAACAGCAGCCCCACCTTCACGTTCTCGTTCATCAGGACCCCGTTGGCGTTGGGGCAGCCCGAGTCGTTCTTGCCGACCAGGGCGGTCGACGGCGTTGCCGTGGTGATGGCTGCGGCGGTGGCGTGGTGGAGGAGGATGCCCGTGGTGGCGTTGCCGCCCGTCAGGGTCGTCGTGTTGTCGTACAGGGACACGATGCTCCGGAAGGTGCCGGGCACTGGCGGCGAGCTGTTGCTTGCCGAAGAGCGAGCCGCCTGGTCTATTGTGTACAGGTAGCTGGGGATGATCGGCACTGTAGGAGGGAACAGCTGGCTAGTTATTCTGGCAGGGCCAGCCTTTACTTCACTAGTCTGGCAGGGCCAGCCTTTACTTCATAGTCATAGATTTCAGGGGGGATGCCCCCCACAATAAAAACATGAAAGATGCACTGGGGCCGCCCCACGATATCGGAGTAGTAGCCTATATGCGTAATAAACACCTCATTGAACCGCTTGACAGTGTAAGTAGCCTAGAATAGGCCTACTGCACTATTAGTTCAGACTGTTATGTCCTATGTTGGATATATTAATGAGCACATTGTGCACCCCATCCACACGGCTTTATGCGCAATACTTACAACCTTTAACTGCGACAAGCTCTGCCAGATGTGCAAGGAGACTAGGGAGGAAGGGGGGGACGTTAGATGCTAACTTAGTGCTATAGAACAAGCCGACAGGTCCGTGATTTTGACTTTAACAAAGTCTCATTCTCCAGTAGTAGTTCTAATAGGTTAAGGTCCAAATGTGTAGTAGACTATTATTGTTTTAAGTCAGCTATAGTTTAGCCTAGATCAGAGGTCCTCAATGTTTTTCAGGCTAAGGACGCCTATAAAAATGTGGCCCAGGGACCCCCTATCACATATGGAATAAAATATATAGTTGCCGGGCCAACAATAATGTCTAAAAATAAAGGACTGAACTAGCATTGCGACGAAATTACGGACATAAACTTGTGAGTGACAACAACAGCCAATGAAAATTGACTTCCTCACTTCCGGAAAGTGCTGTCGACTTTGCAGATGATCAGCACAGAGTTGCTAATGAGGCTGAGATGACGTGCAGCGTAACAAACACTGTTTATTAACGTGTAGGAAAATATTGAAAGAAATAGATTTGAAAAAAAAAAGTGCACTAAAATAACAGGTACAGTCGTTTCTTTTTGTATGAAACACAACTGGGTCGTAGCATTAATTTTGGGCCGTGCAGCCACGCTAAAGTAGCTGGGGATGGATTGTTAGTCACAAGTCCATCTGGGGAGCCGTGCATTGAAACTGCACTTTCAATAAAGACTTGGCAGTTGATTGGCTGATCCATATGGTTGTTTTCACTGTCGGCACACCTAAACCACGCCCGCATATCTAAACCACGTCCGTATATCTAAACCACGCCCATATAGCTATCGCTGTCACTGATTAGTAAGTTTTTTTGCAACTCATTTGCAATCATTCCTAGGCTTTCCACACTGACTCTCGTGGCAAACTTTAACTGGCGCTGGAACACCCAGACCACCAGACTATCCTGGTATATAACCATCATGAGGCAAGGTAAAATGTGCATCAAATTGAATACTGGCTACTAATACAGGTCTCTGTCTTCTTCCTAAGAAACATTAGAGACATAATATCATTGTGTGAGTTGAGTCAGACTGCCTGGGGTCCCTTATTTGTTGTTGTTGTTTGTTGTCTTTATTTGGTATTTATTTACATATTGCCACAGGCCTACATATCAGTTGTCAAATAAACCCTTCCATGAATGTATTTCATTGACTTTAGTGAGGAACAGGCAGAACAACACTGTCACTACATCATTAAACATCTGTATACATGTGCAGTATACTAACCTGTCAATGAAGGTCTCCCAATAAACAAGTATTGTAACCCTATAATCATAATTTCATGCAAAACGAGCAGCATGTGAACATTAATTAAGGCAAGGGAGTTATGATAACAACATATGATTATCAGTCCACCATGAAAGGGTTGCGATCATGTGAGTATTGCGCTCAAATTGAGCACATTTGAAAAGAAAAGGTTAGTGTCAATGTTTCGACTTAATTTCAATGTCATTATTTATAATGACATTTGACAAAGAGGGAGGTTTTACAAATATTGCTTTAAATGTCCACTACCTGATGTCATTATAGCACCCAGAGACCCACAAATGTCTACTGCTTGTCACTGTTAACTTAAATGGGAGCGGTAGTGAATTGCATGAGATTATGATAGTCGCTGTTGTAGGCAACAGATGCATCTTGGTAAACAATCACCCAACATTTAGGTTAAGGCATATTTTGCAATAATAGCATCTAACCTCACTGGAGACATGTAAAACATGAAGTAAGCCTATTTATATTATACAGTAATACAATAATTAATATTATATTATTATAACTCACTGATATAATTCCTATAACTGCTTTCCCTTAAGTTTTATTGTAGTTCACTTTCAGCACATTGTATTTAGTTTCTTATTGTCCAGGCAAATATCAGCTTTGTTCGCTGATATGATTAACACTGCTTTCAACATAAATTATGTTGAAAGTAAGCAGGCTTTACTTAAAGTGAAAACAAGATAGTTACAGTAGAACAGTAAAGTTAGAAGAATCTTCCAGTAGTTGAATATACATATTGAAACCCGTTTGTATTATACATTATGGATGTTTACTGCATAATATATATATATATATATATATATATATATATATGTATATATATTAAAATACAGAATAGGCTAACTGTAAAGTAAATAGGCTTTACTGGAGGTGTATTGCCTCCAGTATATATACAAAGCCTGTTAAGAGTGCTGTGCGTTTCTACAGTAGACTATATAGATCTGATTTGGTTAAATACATTAGTTGGTTAATAAGTACATTACAGTGTTGACAGACTAAATATACTTCCTATTCAAACTGTTCTCAGTGAAAAAGCACTACTCCAAGTTAGACTTTCTCTCTTCACGGGTTACTATGATAGGCAGAGGTCCGGGACCCCCCTCCTCGACTGCACAATATTGCACTTATCGCACAGCGTTGGGTTTAATATCACATTATGAAACCGTCAAAGCCTTTTTTGGTAGGTCTAATAATTTGATCAAAAGTGCGCGTCCGTGCGTAATAGATGTGTCCAAAAAAAAGGCATGTGAGCCATACAATCCGTATACCAAGATCTATAATCTGGTCAGGTGATGACCGTTTTGATGACCATCTCTTTTAAAACGTGTTTCAGGACCAGTTGTAAGTGAATTAGATTTGTATAGGCTATAATTCGGCTATACCGAGGGTGTTTTACTGACAGTACGGTTTGTCTTATAGTATTTCAGGTGACAACGTTTGCGGTAGGAAAACGCAAATACATTATGTAGTCTATAATACTACTATAGAGTTGTATACTGTATATTGTATCAAAGACACACTATATATACCAGCTTGCCAAAACATAGTGAGGTGGCGGGGGTCGTTACACCAGATTGCGGTGTACTACTGGCTATTTGTTGACCGTGTAACAGGTGTGAAAATGAAAGAGAGACACCTACCAACCACCGTAAGAAGCATGTTATCTAGAAGCAGAGCGATGAAAACGATGAAAAGAATCAATTTCCTCGACTGTCTCTCTTCTCTGATCCATTTGATGAATTTGGTTTCTCTGAGCATGTTTAATATCCCCATGATTTATAATCCCACGGGAGCGGAATATTCGCTCTGAGTTAAAGTGATACTTCCTTCTGTAAAAGACCAAGATCAGATTTAGGTTAGTATTAAGTCACCTTGACAATTGCACTTTCATGTGTTAAAATTACACAAAGCCATTTCATCAATCATATAAATGTCGTTACATATTACATATGGGACTAATTACTTAGTGATAGTTAACAACGACAACGGTCCTGCAGGCAAGTTAACGTTTGATAATTTTACGCAAAACTGTTGCTTGACTAAAACATTACCTTAAACGCACATGGACAAAACGTGTTCTGCCTCGGCGGGAACAGAGAAATGGATGGATTTCTCTCCTTCTACTTAGTTCAACGATCATTGACGTCATCAGCCTTTTGGGAGATCCTCGTCTCACCAACACGCAAACCTACAAACGCCACAGCTACTACATAAACTACAAGTAAATCAAATTAAACAGTCACTAAACGATCTACATTTAACTTATATGTTACTTTTTTTTTTTTTTTTTTACTTTTGGGCCAATTCATTCCATAATGGATAACGTGGTTGCGGTGAAATAAACACCCTTGAATAGGCTACGAAATGGTTAGTTGCAGTTTTTATACTTAAATTTTTATATTTTTTTATTGACAATGTAGGTATAATCATTAAATAAGTCGAAAGAGAGAGGTAGATACTCCTGTCCGGATGCAACATTGTTATAATTTAATATAATTGAATTATGCATACGACAGTTGTTTCCGTTTGAGACATCATCACAAAATTATCTAATGTGTTCACACCACACTCATTGCTTTCACACAAAAGTGAGTATAGCCTATGCCTAAACCTTGTTGGTCAACATAGATAGCCTATTCATTTTCTGAATGGTGTTAAACTCTCATACGTTAGGCTATAAGTAATGGACGGTCAATGTAAACATGGGCCTATGTGAGTATGTAACGTTTCATGTTCACTTCAAAAAGTTCACAAAACAGAACATTTTAGTCCACAGAGTGCACCATATACTGTACAGAAGCCTGTGTCATCATACGTTTGCTACATCTTACTTTTACTGTGAAGTCGCCTAGGCTTTGAACCTGGAAAGATCAACGTTCATGTGGTGGACATTCTTTTTTTTTTTTTTTTGTCGTGACATCCACAACGTCATGACCCGGCGCACACAGACGTCACGGGATGCTCTCCTGTGAGTGGACAATGTCTGTAACATGGGCGTGGCACGGCAGAAGGATGTCACTACTGCTCGCTAAGGAGCAGTGAGCACATCACCGAACACCCACTGGTTAGCTGGCCACTGAAGAAGGTCAACCACGGTGAACAAAGGACCAGAATAAGATATGAGCTCAAATATGAGCTAAAATATAAGATAAGATATGAGCTAAGGTATGAGCTAAGTCAAGATATGAGCTTGTGGTTCTGCCCTGATATGGCAAGCTTCAGTTTGACTTTGCTGCAAGTGTAGCCTATCAGTCTGGAACCCCTTCCATTCCAAAGTGTCTGTCATTAGTGCAAATAGTTTAAAACTTCCTTACACACATTCAGACTATACCTATACCCAATCAGCACGTCAAGCATAGAATGACAGGTGCTATAGGCCAGTGGTCCCCAACCCTGGTCCTCGGGGACCGATGCCCTGCATGTTTTAGATGTCTCTTTGCTCCAACACAGCTGATTCAAATGACTAGCTTGTTATCAGGATTCTAACAAGTCATTCATTTGAATCAGCTGTGTT
>JAODTR010003933.1:0-12418 GCA_025399935.1 Amblyopsis rosae | reverse complement strand
GTCAGAGCTTGCTGATGTTGCTCGGGAAAGGGAAGTTTGGGGTCCCTTGCTGAAGCTGCTGCCCCCGCGACCCGACTGCGGATAAGCGGGAGAAGATGGATGGATGGATGGATGTATCGAATTTAAACTCATATCAACCAATCTTTTATAATAAAAAAAAAAAAAAAAAAAAAATGTTACATTTATGTATATTTTATTATATAAAATATGTTTTGGGGGGACAGCATTCCATTTGCGGCGGCATTGCCAGTCAATGCCCCCCCTTGGAGCAGACCCTGTTTTGGGGTAAAAGGGCTACACTAGGAAATGCAATAGCTTGTACAGTATATGTATCAGATAGTGTACAGGTAATAGCCCACCTAGCACTGTTGGCCGGGGCCTTATTCTGGCTGAAACAGGACATTCGGCTGGCCTACAGTATTACACTAGAGTAGCCTATACATGTAAATAAACACTGTCAAATCCAATGTAAAGTAAAACAATATTCAGTCTGAGGAATATTTAATATGCAGACTACTGGTGTAACGTTCTTACTGGTTTCCAAGATATCTGGTTTCCAATTTTCATCGCAGCCCACCTCTGGCAGCAGATTCATCAAAAACCCAAACACATAATATTCCACAAAGTTTCCCAAAAGTCTCTTTTCCAAAAAGAATTGATGGACGGCTTCCCAGATGGACACAGATACTGTATCTGGCTGGCATATCATATATGTCATTGACTTTCCATGGCTAGTTTCTTCTAATGTGTCTGGGGCTCAAATTAAGGACTTGTGATGACAAAAGCCCTGCAAAATCATAACAGCTTGCTGAAAGACCTGTATATAGACACAGGCTATCCTAAAGAAACTAGACTGAATTGTCTGATTTCAACTTTTGTGGGTTGGCAGACACTCAATATTCTAAATATAGCACTGAAAAGCCCTGAAATTGTTTTTTCTTCATAATGTCCCCTTAAAACATTAGCAATGATCACATCTAAAAGAAATTGCAAACACACTAAGATGGAGCCATCCTTCCTTTTACAGAAAAGTCAGTTTTCCTAAAATAAAAACTCTTTAGAGAGTCTTGTATCTGAGGAGGTACAACAATTCACCTCAGACACACAGGAACCTGCTATAACCTACCAGATAACACAGACTATCACAGGGACTGCTATAGGCCCAAAAGAGAAAACGGTTTGCATCAAATATGCAATCAACACAAGTGTGAAAGTAGATCTTTAACTTTGAATCTGTAGAGGAAACATAATGGAAATTAGGAGCAAGCCATGAACATAGTTAACACCAGAGAACCAGTTTGTAAATCAGTTAAGGCACAAGCTTTTCCTATACCATTCTCCTCAGAGTAGCAATATAAAACGTGTACCCTTGTCCAGTGAAACAGCTCAACAGAAAGAGGGTGAGAAGGTGATCAACTTGATATAGGCCTATTTGATTCATTCTCAATCACAAGTGAATTCTCACCTACCTGATTGTGTCACAGGAGAGGCATGTGCACTCATACAGTAGCTGCAGCTGAACTGCTGAACATTTTTATGATGAAGAGAAGCACAACATAAGACCTTCACTCACATTCTTAATTCCAATAAAGTGTTTAGTAACATTAACTACATCCATTGAAAAGACTCATGCTGTTGTCTCCATTTAATCTCAGAATGAACATAGTGAATCATTTTACACACCTGATACTTCTCCCATTATTACATTACATGGGACAGAATTTTAAGAAAAACCTGCAAGCATTGCTATCCCTTAACAGTAATAAGCTGCATTTTAAATGTAAAAGGTGTCATATTGGTGCTCACACACAAATAAAGCTATAGAGCTTGGGCAAGGGTCTTGAAATACATCTGTAGTGTCAGTAACCTGATTTCTTTAATGATGTGATGATGTAGGGTCATCATGTTGGTAGGGTAGTGGGAGGGTGTACTGCCTCCACCTTTGTCCGGTCAGGTCCGGTGTCAAACCCGAAATTAACCACACCAACTGTTTATACCAAAATAGAGTTATTTTATTAAATTAAGTCAAGCAGGTCACACGCGTACAGCCTAGCGGCACATCAGTCAGGCTGAGCACGAGGAGACAATTCATTACATGCTTAACGCCGTCACATCAAACAGTGACCCACACCCACCCATCAGGTCTGCCCTACACTGCACTCAGGCACATAACACGCATGCATACAGGTACCCTTGTTTTAAGACACACAGCAACCCAGTTCCACAGCACACTATGCTACTCTGCACGGTAGGTATCACACAGCACACGCGTCCCTTCTGGCTTAACCTTGACAGAGCCGGGCTGTCGCCTATTCCCCGCCCGAATATAAAACCTTAATAATAACATAAATCGGCATGCCAACAAAACAATATAACTAAGAAGGAAGTTTAAAACTTAGCTCTCCCGAGCGGCTAAGACCCTCCCCTCGGGTCTGACGTCATCCACCATGTAGTCCGGGGCACCACACTGCACCTCCGGCTTCCGGATACTTCTCAAGGCTGATACTTCGGTAGAGTATCCGCAGGCAACCCTCAGGGTGGTAAATGAATCTGGAGCGGCCAACCTATGGTCTTAGGCTAGGTAGAGACAATGAGCGCTACTATTCGTCCCTAACGCCACTCTCCCTAAATACGTATCCCTGGCTAACTATCTTCGGGTCGGCGGCCCTAAACGGCCGCGAACACCACATAGCGTCCCCACATTACTTGAGCGCTCATATCTCTCCTACCATCTGGCCTCTCTCTTCCTCTCGTGCCTACCTTCCCTTCCTCCTCAAATACTCCTCCACTCACTCTTCCCCCCCATTTAATCATCTACAGGTGGCACTAATTACCTCTTACCCCTCCCCCAAGAACCCAGGTTCATTACAAGTACTAAGCTGCATTTTAAAAGTAAAAGGTGTCATATTGGTGCTCACACACAAATAAAGCTATAGAGCTTGGGCAAGGGTCTTGAAATACATATGTAGTGTCAGTAACCTGATTTCTTTAATGTTATGATGTAGGGTCATCATGTTGGTAGGGTAGTGGGAGGGTGTACTGCCTCAACACAAGTTGAAGCCTAAATATGTTGTTCAGTGCTAAAGGTAGGAACACACAATGGTGAGGAACCTCCAGCATATACAGTACACAGGCTCTAAGGTTAGATGCCAGTGACCTACACATCCAACTGAGCATCACACCTGCGTCCAACAATACAATATATAATTTCCATGAAAAATACAATTACTTTACGAACCATCGCTATACTAATTATCCAGTAGGGGGTGGCGATAAGTAAGATTGTTCCCTGAAGTGATTGCTCTATGAAGTGATTGTTCTACAGAGAGACGCTGCAGCTGGATACCTCTCACCGTTTTACACAGGCATGGTTGAGGAAATAACCCAGCCGATATTAATTCCTGCAGAAAACCTAGTTGTTATCCCAAACGAACATATAGGGTTCGATCACACTCAGAAGGACGTGACACGTTGTGTAAGCTATGCACAAAAATAACATTGAAACTAAACGGACTCTGGCGGTGACCATGGCGTGAGAATCGGCTGCTATGCTCACAATCCACGTTGCTCCATTCCTGGTTGTTGCTCAACATACTAGGAGCTTTCAAAAGATCATGAAAGGAAATTGCAACATATGTTCAGTCTCTGCAAAGAGGAAGTTTGAGATGGGAGGTTCGATCACGTCTGAAGTTTTAGCTTTATCCTTGAACATATATTTATTTAAGCATGTTAGGCCTACTTTAACTATAGGTTGCCTACCGATGTTGTAACCAATTTAAAGTGTGTTAAAGTGTAGCCTATAACACACGAAAAGGTCGTCGGGCAGTATATCTTCACAGGTAGGCTATGTTTTGAATTTTAACTATAATCTAACATACTTTACTAAAAAAATATTTATAAAAGTTTGTCTTATCATCCTAGTCGTAAAACTATGACAGGCAGAAATGCTTTCCTTCTTTAGTCTACTTCGTTCCACTGTGGCTATCAATGTGGATATATAATCTACTGTAATAATGTCTCCGGTGTAGCTCTGCTTGTATATTCAGATATGGGATTTACGCTTATGTTTACGCAGTCACATAATGTATTTTTGTTTGTAGGCTAATACTATCCTATTAATAATAGACATAAATGTGTATTACATTTATTATTATTATTATTATTATTAGGCTGCTATTATTATTATTATTATTAATAATAATATTATTATGACATTTACATGCTTTTCTGCTTACTGATTTTTTGTGTGAGAAATGTGAGAAAATAGAGTGTCATCAAGTGGTATAAGTGTCGACTGACTCGACTAACAAACATTAAATTTTTTTGCAGTGCAAAACCACCATAAATGTGTTTTGGTGGGTGTGATGAGTTCTGTTTTACCCAGACTGAGTCATACAATATGATTTCTTTCTGTGATAACTAGAGATTACTTTTTCCAGGCTGCTTGGTGACATTAAGTGTACCCCAGCTATTTCCCAAAATGGTTGAAATTAATATATGAGTAGAGAGAGGGTTGCTAGTTTGACTTTGATTCCTAAAATGAGCTCAGAAATGGTGATGTGTATGTAATGTCCTAGGAATTACTATGGGTGTATGCATTCACATTCCCCAGTTATAAATTACCTTGTCTACTTCTCTTACTGTTGTTCATTTAATTAGTGTTGTGTTAATTTATTAATTTTGAATGTTTGGCCTGAGAATGTTCCAGGTGCATGCTGGCCACATTGTTGCTATGTAATGTAAGGACATTTTGTATTACCTATAGCAATAATCCCGGGGTCTCATATTGATTTAGACTAGGATTACACAATGTGATGGGTAATTGGTCAGATGCATTAATGAAAATGAGTTAGCATTAACAGCTTTAGTTGTTCTGCAGAGAACATTGGTAGATGTGTTTGAGAATGTATGACACAAACCAACAAACAGTTTAATATAGTCAGTGCACTATATTATTATACTACTAGAGAGATATATCTTGTGCTCTAATCTGACGTAACAAAGATGCAAAGATCAGAGGTTAGGCACCTTCTGTTAATTCAGCATTGTTGTGTAAACTCTCTCATCCTTCCGCAGTCTCTGTGTGTCTCTGTTCTGCTTCTCACATTAATTTCCTCATTCTTCAGTATGTTCAATCTGCTTAAAACACAATAATGCACTGTTTTCATTATACGATTGTAAGGCTAATATATCTGGAGCACTGTCATTAAAGCAGCCATTGACCATTCTAGCTTTCTTCTCAATTGCTTTCAGATAAATCAAGTCATCTTTTTCATTTATTTGATACATTTGAGGAGCATTGCTGAGATTAGATTTTTTACTAGAAAAAAAGATGGTGTTGCAATTTTAAAAAAAAATGCTTACTTTTAAATATTTTTGTCCTGTAAGCAAATGCTATGCTTGACATGTATTTTGCTTACTTCTGTGGGACAGAATATATATGTATATATATATATGCATTATTTGAAAGCTGTTGCTTGAAAATACACATATTCTCTTTGCCATTTCTTATATTAACAAATATTTGTGTTCAGGGTGGGCAATCTCACATAAACTCCTTTTTAATACAGTAGAATTAACTGACAATGTTCACGAATGTTGATATACCTGCAGCAACATAGAGTACATTATAGCAATCTTTGGTGCAAAGTTTTACCTGTTCACATATACTGAACAAGCATTTGTATTGCATGTTGCTTTATGCAAGACTATAGACTTTAGGTTAGATTCACTGTTTACTTTTTTTTGTTGCTGTGATTTAGGTGCTTATATAGTCTTTAAATGTTGATGATGAGCTAAGCAAAAGGTTAATTCTTAGTAATATCATAAAAGAAATAGGGATTGTACCAAATTGTTACTTGTTAAGTTATTTGCTGCCTGGTCATCAATTATGAAACCAGTCACTGAGTCATGTTTAATATTTTGAGGTATAGAATGATTCATAACATTACAAACATTTGAAACCAAAAAATTCACTATTCAAGATACATATTTCTGTATCTTGCATGCATTTCCAGTAAGTAATTTATGATTTTGTAATTCCATTACTAACTACAGTACTGCAGAAAGCATGGTGATGGCAATGGACCGTTAGCTCTGATAGAGTGATAGTTCGACATGGACAACATAACACAGAGGGCGGATGAGATGTAAAAGTGGCCGGAAGATATGGCGATATTTTTTATTATTTTGTCTCTGGGCGTTGACGGATGTACCGTAGCCTACGGAAGTGCACTAGGCAACCGTATAAAAGTAGTGAGGTCGGCCGTGACCGTGTAATCCTACATACACAAATAAGGCTAATTCTTCATATCAAGGCCAATGTAAATCCGATTCAAGCCATCTTCCCGAGTCACTCGACATGTGTGTTGGACCCAGGGATGAGCTTTGGAGATGACTTGGTGTTGCTGCATCGGCAGATAGGAAGGTCCTGAAGTCATGCTGCATCAATACGGTAGAAGGTAATCGGGCTAATTACCACCCGACATACGGGGTAACATTATGTTCATGTGCACAATTTTATGACTTAGGCTAGACATCCTCTCACATATTGTGCTAGTTGATATGTGAATTGCATATGATGAGTTTAGCTGCTGTGACGTTACCTCATACTTTTATATTGTAACATGATGTGCAGAAATTATACGGAGAGTCACATTCTCCAGTTTGTTTCATTAAACATTTATTATATCATGTACTTTGATCCATTATCAGTCTCTTGACAAATTCGTTTGCAATGTGTGATTAATGTATGTGTGTGTGTGTGTGTGTGTGTGTGTGTGTTTTATTTTATTTTCAATCAGCAGCTGGATTACTGGAAAAAAAAATTGCCAAACAATAAGTGGACTATGAAAACGGTCTTCCAGACACGTATCTGATGACCATATGTTTACTTCCATTAGTGGTAAACAAGTGTGCCTTATATGTGATGCTGGCATGGCAATAATTGAAGTATAAGATAACGCAGCACTAAGACTGTTTGGCCCTAGGCTCTACATAATTCCAGTTTTTAATTTTTTCTCTCTCTCTGATTGAGTTTGACACCCCTGATGTAAACTGGTAGGTTAATCGTTCTGTCCTAAAGAAGAACATGGCTTGCCAATATCAGGGGATGCGGTGTGACATTGTTATTTTCAAACTGAATGCTTTAAGGTTTGCAACCATATAACATCTATTCATTTTGTTTGCTTGTAACTAAGGTTTGTTTATGGTTAAGATTACTTTTAATGGTGCTTTTTCTATAAAAACAGGCATGCCCTTAATCTCTATCTTAGTCATACTTTATTTGTAGTAACAGAACAGAAATAATACAAAAGTACATTTATTATGTTTTTGCATGCTGTATATATGGCAATTTCATATGTTTGTGTACAATTGTTATATGAAATAAGAAATGTATTTCAACATGTTTACATAATTTTTAATCTTAAAACTAACCATTTCTTTAAATCGTTAAAATAATCGACTGATTTTACTGGTACTATGAAAGTTTGTCAATTAATATTTTTTAAAGATTAACTGCTACTAACGGGTTGGTGATGCACACCACCTCAATGTCATACTGCAACCTATTTAAATAACGCTTCATGAGTTACCATTACCTGATCCCTGGGTGTAGGCATTGCTATCCCATTCTCTGTGTAAGGTAATCAACCATTTAAATATGCATCTAAAGACAATCGTGTGTAAAGGGAAAAAAAAGCTGCCGTCATTTCTTAAATATTCATGCATTTGTACTAAATACTGTGTTGCCTGATCACAGAAAGGGAAGGTGAAATGGTGCACTGGCAGCATACAGCTTAGCTGTTGGATCTCCTTACATCTGTGTTAAGGGCATCTTCTGCTACGTTGCTGGTTGACCCATCTGTGAAAAATAATACCAAGTACATTTCCTTACATGTTACTTATACGTATATGTTGTTGTTATATGATCAGGCATCGGCCAGCTATATGTTAGTAGGGTCCTAATGCCTCGAGTGAGACAGCAGAAGCGATCTAGGTAGATCGATGATACGGGTGAAATTGCCTCGTTGAGTTGTATGCGTTCGTGAAGAATATACCATATATAACGATATACCTGTGTCTCATTGCCATAATATCATAAACACAACGGCTTGTATCTGTATGGACCTGTGAATTGGCTATGCATCCTGTACCATAGAATTCCTCATAGAAATCTGCAAGCCTTTCTTGTCTCTGTGTCTACTCCTTACCGGGTACCGCAGTGGATGTAGTGATCCTAACTAGCCAAAGCTATCCATCTTCTACAAATTGGTCCTTCGGAGCTGGACACTCCACCCACAGCGGTAGGCATGGATGAGCAGGAAGCAGTGTCAGAAGTTGTGAACCACAGGAGAAGGACACGCCAACTTCCTTCACATCTCCAGTCTTATGAGGTCTACCTACCACATTCTCTGTTGCCTTGTGCCGTTCCTACTGACTACAGAATCCCAGGATCAATAGGGAGCATGGGCTTGCACCAGCTGCAGTCACTAAGTGTGCAGACTGAGTCTACTACTACAGGTGACCAGCTACACAGAGTCTCTCCAAGCTTATCTCAGCCAGGAACCATCGACAAGATAGAGGATTTTTGGTCAGGAGCATCGTCAGCCAGTCTTACCAGCGGAATGTGGGCATTGGGCCCCGAACCCCACCCCCTCCAGAACAGAGCTGGTACAGTCAATGTGAACAAGTACATGATGAGTGCATTTCACCACAGAGCACTATACTAAGTGGATCCGTTTCTCTTTCATCAACCCACATATCACAAGATCTAGTTTGAGAGGTTGCACCCCCACCCTCCATGTCCACCAAAGGGCTCAATGTTAGACCCCTCAAATTGGCTGAACCAACACCTAGATGTAAGCCAATCTATTCCCCAGCAGCCTTTATCTCAAATATTGAGACACATTACCCAGCATCCAAATCATCTCTTGATGACATCCTCGCTGCACACAACCACGGCAGCACTACAACCAGTAAATTCCACACCTCCTTATCCAAGCTTGAGGCAGCAGAGTGATATTTTGACGCAGTCTCTACCTCAGACAGTATCCTCAACCTTACCACCTGGAACACCCTATAGGCCTCCAGGTCTAAATGTGGATACAGGCCTGATGCAGCTTAACATTCAGTCGATGCCGGCAAGAAGTCATGGCAGTCAACTATCCACTGCTTTAGGATACCAGTTGTCTCAGCCGTATAATCCGGTGTCATCCACCTTGCAGATGAGACAACAAGGCAACGAACAAATAGCTCTACAAAATCCATTGCAGTTCCCACAAGCAACGCCTGCTTACTCAGCATACTAATATACAGCAATAAATCAGCCGCAGACTATCAAAGCCTTTTCTAATGCATATTCAACGCCTGCTACGGCTAATATGCAACCTGTGTATCAACATGCAGCTGTTTTGCCTCAACAGCCAATGTATCCGTTGCAAGATGGAACTGTGCCGGCAACACCGTACATCCCTATGGTACAGGCACAACTGTACCAGGACCCTACGATATCCCTACCACAGACCGTACATCAGTATATCCCGCCCGTTGCAGTACAGCCAGCATATCAGCTCATATCAGCTTAGCTATGAAACATATGGGTTGGTTAGACAGCCAGGATATCGGCCTCCTCCTGCACCATCAGTCCAGCCGGCCTACCCAGTGTCATATAGGACACCTGAACAGGTAACACATCGGTCTCGACCAGCTGCTCCAGTCCAGTCGGCCTTCTGGTCAGGGATGCCACCTCTTCACTCTTTCACACAACCGGTTCCTGTGCCAAAACTGCCAAACCTGGATCATGATAGTGAGAGAGAATTCACCAATTTGAAAATGGCACTCGAACACCTTCTCAGTCCTCACACAGAACTATCTGAACATTACAAGTACAGAGTTCTAATGGAGCACTTAGTTCTGGACGAAGCAAGGCTGATTGCCCAGTCAGGTCGGCATTATGCCCAGCCTTATAGAGCCGCTATGCAAGCCTTACTACTCCAATATGGGCAACCCCATTAGCTTGCTCAAAGTGAGATTGCGGCAATCCTCAATGCCCCCGACATAAAGGCAGGCGACTCCAAAGGTTTCCAGAGTTTTGCTCTCAGTGTAGACCTCTTAGTCGGAATGCTGACATCACTAAAAGGGCCAAATGGGATGGAAGTGATGTCGACCGGCCATGTGGATCGGCTCCTCAGTAAGCTCCCTAAACATTCAAGGGACTGTTTCGTGGAGCATCTTCAGGCTCGAGGTCGGCTGAACACGAACAGCCTAAACCCTTATAACCTTTGTGATCTCTCAGACTGGCTAAGGTTAAGGCCGAAGCTCAATGGCTATCTGCAAGAATCGCACAGCGCCATCGGACTGAGGTACTACCATGCCCAAAGATGGAGAAGCCAATTACGATGGCTAAGGTGATTAACCGATCTGTATCCATATACCATGGCCATTCAACGTCAAGAGACAATTCACTCAGATGGTAAGCAGGGTAAGCCGAAGAGAATTTGTATATTCTGCAAAAGCACAGAACACTATCTGTCATAGTGTTCAGAGATTGTCCAGTGTCCAGTGGAACAAGTGGAGAAGTGGATTACCAAAGGAAACAGATGCCGGAGATGTGGTCGGACCGGTCATAAACCAGATGCCTGCACTCTTAAGAAAGCATGCAGTGAATGCCAGGAAATTCACTTGAAGGTGCTACATGCTCTTGTCAATGTTGGTCCTCGTGTATATCTCATCATGCCCAAGGATAAGGCCTCACTTGCCAATTCTGAGCAAAGAGGGAGAGTCTATTTGAAGATGGTACCAGTTATCTTTAGCAGTAAATATAAAACGTTGCATACCTATGCCATCTTGGATGATGGAGCAGAACGCACAATAATTCTGCCAGAAGCCGTACACCACCTGGGGCTCAAGGGTAAGGAGGAATCGATCGGGCTAAGGACTATTCTACATGATGTGGTTAGTCTTACAGGTTTGCCTGTTGATTTCCATGTGTCATCCCTTGTAAAACCTGGGAAGACGCATCTCATCGAGGGAGCCTTCACTGGTGGTCAATTGACCTTGTCCGATCAATCATATCCGTTTATTGCCCTTCAAAGGCGCTTTCAGCACTTGATAGGATTACCAATCCAGTCCTTCGAAAGGGCACAACCACTCCTCCTTATTAGGGCAGACTACACTTACCTGATCTCAGCTAAGGAGTTAGTCAGATTTGGATCAAGCGGGGACCCACAGCGATTCATACAGAGCTTGGTTGGACACGCCAGGGTCCAGATGGTCTTACACCTCACCAGGTGAGTACACAAGTTTGCTATCTCACTTACATCAAATCGAGACCAGACGACATCAATAATCATGTAGAACGTCTGTGGCAGGACCAAGAGGCTGTTGACATCCTGGAATTAAAGACTGTGAGACTTAAAACCGGTGATACACTTCGTTATGCCACTCCTTTGCTTCGGATTAAGGAGGCACCGCAACTGAAAGTTATGCCGACACTTCGCAGTACTGAAAGGAGATTGGTGAGGGATAAGGCCAAGGCTGAAGTATATGAGTCAGAGATACAAAAACTTATTGACGGAGGATGTGTCATTAAGCTCAGCCCAGATAAGGTGGCCGATTCTCAAGAATCTTAGTTTATTCTGCATCAATACATACAATGGGCTTTCGCTTAACGAGCAACTGCTTCCAGGCCCGACTCTTGGAGCCTCACTCATCGGGGTGCTTCTGCGATTTCGGCAGTAGGCTGTGGCTGTCAGTGGGGACATCCGGGCGATGTTGCACTAGGTTAATCTCCTTCCTGAGAATCAACCGTTGTTGAGATTCATATGGAGAAACCTGCGAAGGCAAGAGCCACCTGATGTTTACCAATGGCAGGTTCTGCCATTTGGTACCACATGCAGTCCATGCTGTGCAACTTTTGCATTGCAAAAGCATGCTAGGGACCATGTTCAGGGAAATGAAGACATTCTTCAGTCACTCAAACAGTCGTTCTATGTGGATAACTGTCTCCAGAGTCTACCGACAGTTAAGTCTGCGAAGCTCCTAGTTGACAAAATGCGCCAGTGTCTAGCATCAGGAGGTTTTGAGATCAGGCAGTGGGCAAGCAATTGCCCGAGTGCCACCTCCCACCTGCCTTCTACTGCCAGATCGAACACTGAGTTATGGCTTGCCGAGAAGGGCGCTGAACCTCAAGAACCAGGATTGGGCTTGAAATGGCATTGTACGACTGACCAGCTTGGCTTTAAGTCAAAACCCGTGGAGAGCGAAGTCCCTACTACGCGGAATGTGTATAAAGTGCTTGCCCGCCAATATGATCCTCTTGGTGTGATTATTCCCTATACTGATATAAAACAATAATTCAGCTATGAGTCGTTGTTGTCTTAATGAATATATTTAATATAAGCATGGCCATGGAGAA
>JAODTR010003932.1:0-29809 GCA_025399935.1 Amblyopsis rosae | reverse complement strand
CACACACACACACACACACACTGCCCCCTAGAGGCCTACAGCAGGTCTGTCATGTAACACACACACACACACACACAGTACACAGTATATAAACACACACAGTGTATACATACTGTGTGTATACATATATATATATATATATATATATATATATATATATATACACATTTATGTATACAGCATACTATATACACACACACGCCTGGTACAAATACATACATACAGTATAGAAACACAGACATAAACACACACACACACAGTATATACACACACACACACGTGCTGACGTGCAGGATAGCACACCACATGTCCTGCGTCAGGTTCCAGCTTGAGCTCACTGTGTTTGCAGATTATATGAATGTTTCCCGTTCTTCCTGCAGGCCCTTCAACATTACTGTATCCCTAATAATGTAATGCTATATGTCTTGTGTCCGCCTGGCGACCCGCACCGCACCACATCCCCTCTCTCCCCACTCCACAGGGCTGACCACCAGAGGCTGTCGGACATCTTTGTCCAGAAGGGGCCGTACCTGAAGATGTACTCCACGTACATCCGACAGTTTGACCACAATGTGGCGCTGTTGGACGAGCAGTGCCGCAAGAACCCAGGCTTCGCCGGCGTCGTGCGAGAGTTCGAGGTACAGCCGTGCGATACTGGTTGCTGTGCACGAGACAGTGACCATCTCTTTTTCTTTGTGGTAGTGTGGCTTTTTGGCCACAAGTGGGTAGAGTTGAGAGAAAATGGTTGCATACATGCATACACGAGGCTATGGCTTAATGCCTTGTGTGATATTATGCCTCAGATTGTGAGGCATGTAGTTTCTTTCACCTTAGATTAAAGGTAAGCGATTTTAAGCTAATGCACATAAAGTCAAATTCACCAAATATCTCCTAGCGGCCCACTATCATAAAATACTGGTTTCCTACCACCGCCTGTTAACGTCACACCTAAACTACGGCAGACGGCTGCGCAGCCTCAAAGCAAGGACAACAAGGATGAAGTTTAGTTTCTTCCCAGTAGCTATTAGGCTTAGGAACTCCTTGCCTTAAAAGGACACCAAACACCTGTTTTACTAAGTCTCGATCTGCTGGTGACTATGAGGCACTTACTATGCTGCTTTTAAACTGATCTTAAACTGTTTTATATGCGATGTGTTTTATATAGTTCTTATTGTTTTATATAGTCCTATGTTATGGTTATTGTTATTTATTATTGATTTATAAGTATATGTGCCGTTACGCTGCCGTACCTGGGTAACAATTTTCGTTCCCTTGTGTCCAACATGATCGAATGACAATAAACTAAACTAACTAACTAAGTAACTAACATAGCTCGCAGTACGACGTGGATAAGGCAGAGCCACTGTGGTTCAGTCTGTTGTCCAGACTGATGTTGTGGCGAAGTCAAACTGAAGTTTGCGAGATCAGGATGGACTCACAAGGCTATTTCATTTTGTATAAGGTGATCAATACCTGGCACAAAACAGGTATTTTGTTAAGCCTTTGGATACCTTTACCATACCAAATTGGTCAAGTTGTAATTGTAAAATTGTAAACGGAGATTGGATACCCGTTGTAGTGTGTGTGAGACGTGCTTACTATTGAAATTACAAGTTTATTGTGTGTTGGTTTTGTCTCTCAGATGAGTCCAAGATGTGCCAGCCTGGCGCTGAAACACTACCTGCTGAAACCAGTCCAGAGAATCCCTCAATACCAGCTGCTACTCACTGGTAAACAACACATACATATCTTAGCCTAGGTAGCTAGCTCACGCTTCAGTGTGTTTAGTGGTGAGATAACCCTAGCTTCCCCTCACTGCCACCCACACGCTTTCTCTCATCCCCCTACAAGCCTCTGTGTGCGTTGCAGGTCAAGAGTTTATTCAGTCACGCCACTGTGCTCTTGGCAGTAATCGAGTGCTAGCTCAGATGAAGTGTGGTCTCTCTGTTTTGGCCTTGCTTGCATGTCTGGTTGGTAACTTGGTAACTTGGTGGTCAGCAATTTTATTTGAGATAAATCATCCCCTTAGGTAGGTTATTTGTAAAGAAGAAAACACTTTATTTATTTGCATGATTCAGGTCAGGGTTAGGGGGGCGTCTCCAGTGGTGTCAATGCAGCTTCTGCCTACAGTATCTGATGCTTTTTCAGATTATCTGAAGAACCTGCCGGAGGATTCTGAAGATTACAAAGACACTCAAGGTGAGAGCGCAGCCGGCTGATGTTGAGCACACGGGACATGGCCAGAGCTCACTGTGCCATTATTAATTGTGGTCATTACTTGTATTATTATATCTGTACAGTCTGTGTATTGTGGACAGTCCTTTCATTATATGTTATATTGTCTTGAGTATTCTAGATTGTCCTGTATACTTTTATATACATTTTAGTATTTTAGTCTGTGTACAGTGTTTTAAATTAATTAAGTGTGACACATCAATTTCCCCCTTGGGGGATAAATTAAATGACTAACTGACAGACAGTCCCTCTACCAGATTGAGTCTTTTGGTCCCAGAAAATCACTCTATAAATGTAATGTATTATTATTATTATTAATAAAGATAGACATGAACAGAGCAGTTAGCCTGACGTTGTGTCCCTGCTTTTCATCCACAGCCGCCCTGGGCATAGTGAAGGAGGTTGCCAACCATGCCAATGACATCATGAAGCAAGGGGTGAGCAAACGAGCCAAATTGCAATACCCAGATTATCAGCGTGAGTTCCCCCTCCGGTCGTATTCCGGTACATTTCCCATGTCGTGTTTTTCAGGATAACTTTCAGAAGCTGATGCAAATCCAGTATAGCCTGAATGGCCACCATGAGATTGTCCAGCCTGGGAGGGTAAGAGAAAGCGCTTATTGGCAAGTCTGGCTGCTTGTCAGCCATTTTGGTGAGGTCAAAGTCCTTATTAGCAAGTCTGACCGATTGGCAGCCATCTTGGTAAGGTCAAAGTCCTTATTGGAAAATATGGCCGCTTCTCAGCCATCTTGATGAGGTCAGCGTCCTTATTTGCAAGTATGGCCGCTTAGTCACTTTTGAGACAGCCCCATAACCCTGACCTAAAGATACTGTCTGTCACTATTGAGACGCCCCCCTAACCCTGACCTAAAGATAATGTCTGTCACTATTGAGAAGCCCCCCTAACCCTGACCTAAAGATACTGTCTGTCACTGTTGAGACAGCCCCCTAACTCTGACCTGAATATACTGTCTTTCACTATTGAGACAGCCCCCTAACCCTGACCTAAAAACACTGTCTGTCACTATTGAGACAGACCCCTAACCCTGACCTAAAGATACTGTCTGTCACTATTGAGACGGCCCCCTAACCCTGACCTAAAGATACTGTATGTCACTATTGAGACAGCCCCCTAACCCTGACCTGAATATACTGTCTGTCACTATTGAGACAGCCCCCTAACCCTGACCTGAATATTCTGTCTGCACTATTGAGACGGCCCCTAACCCTGACCTAAAGATACTGTCTGTCACTATTGAGACAGACCCCTAACCTAAAGATACTGTCTGTCACTATTGAGATGCCCCCCTAACCCTGACCTAAAGATACTGTCTGTCACTATTGAGACAGCCCCCTAACCCTGACCTGAATATTCTGTCTGTCACTATTGAGATGTCTCCTACCCATGTGGTCTGGTTATTCTGTCCTCTCAGGTGTTCCTGAAGGAAGGCACATTGATGAAGCTGTCCAGAAAAGTCATGCAGCCGCGGGTGTTCTTCCTGGTAAGTGATAAATCCCAATAAAGTAGTCCTTGTTTTTGACATTCACTATCATACGTACTTTCTTTCTGCTAAGAAACCGAAGGTTCCAGTCCTGTTCTAACTTTTCCTGCTATTAGAAACTAAGCACTATTTTTATTTAGGCCATTAGCAAGTATCTTTGAGGCTTGAACACTATATTTCTTATGTATGTTAGCCCTGAAGGCATGCTACTGTTGTGACCCTAACATAATGTCTGCTTATACGATTATTGGTGAAGGGACCCATTCATCTATTGACAAATGTACTGTTTGTAAGTAGCTCTGAATGAACGCGTCTGCTAAATTCTGTGAATGCACAGTAAATGCACGTCTTAACGGCAGCACATACACGATACTGTACTGTACATGCCTGCTCATATGGAAGCAGGTTGTGTCTCAGGAACGGGTTTGAAGATCGAGCTGTGCTGGGTTGGGGCCGTCCCCATCTTTGCACATTTTATCTGATAAATGTATACAATATAAACACAATAAAATAAAACAGTCAGGTGAGAGTGGAACAAAGGGTTAAACGTCATAGGCAACCTTGAAGAGGTGGGTTTTAAGGAGCTTAGCAAACAAGGTGACCATGGTGGCATGTCGAATGAGCAGTGGAAGTACGTTCTTTGAACCAGTCTGGTAACATTTTTGCTGTAAAGTCGGACATTTAAACATAGGAGGCTATGGGGATTGACTCCCTTATGCAGCCAGCCTCAAGTGGCCATTCGAGGAACTGCAGAATTTGGCATTTCAGTAGTGTTAATGCAGTTTGTTTGTGTGTCGTTTGTGTGTCATTTGTGCAGTTCAACGACGCCCTCATGTACACAACCCCAGTACAGTCTGGCCAGTATAAACTCAACAGTGTGCTCTCTCTGGCTGGGATGAAGGTGAGACGGCCGACGGCTCTCTACTGTCGCTATAGTGATGATAACTATACTATATTAGTCTTATGAGTAACATTGTACTTTATCACTGGAGTCATGAATGACAATAATTGTATTGTTAATATTGTAGTTTATCATACTTTAGAGATAGTTATTATCACTATTGAATGGAAATATTTATCACACTAACAATACGGTAGAGTAATAAACTATAATATGAATACAATGGCGTTATTGTTAATATTGTAAGTTGTCACACTTTAAAGTGAAAGACTGACGGTTCATATTGTAGTTTATAACACTGTAGTGATTGTTAGGTTTAAATTATATCCAAAGGGTTGTAAGGCCTTTAGTTCCATAACTATGCAGTTAGATAGAGAATAAAATACCATTAGTGTTAAGATTAATAATGTAGTTTAAACCACTAGTGATAAACTACAATATTAGTGTTAAGGTTAATAATGTAGTTTATACCACTAGTGATAAACTACAATATTTGTGTACCGGTTAATAATGTAGTTTATACCACTAGTGATAAACTACAATATTAGTGTTAAGGTTAATATTGTAGTTTAAACCACTAGTGATAAACTACAATATTAGTGTTAAGGTTAATAATGTAGTTTATACCATTAGTGATAAACTACAATATTTGTGTTAAGGTCAATATTGTAGTTTAAACCATTAGTGATAAACTACAATGTTCTTGTTATGGTTAATGTACATGTTGTGTTTTTAGGTGAGTAAGCCCAGCCAGGAGGCATACCAGAATGAGCTGAACATTGAAAGCGTTGAACGCTCCTTTATTTTGTCTGCCAGGTCAGATACACCTTTTGATGATTGGTTATTCATTTAGCTCACTTCCTATTTGTTGCTCAGGATGTAAATGTATATGTATGTGTGTGTTTGCGTGAATGTGTGCGTGCGTGTGTGCATGCAGCTCGGCTACAGAGAGAGATGAATGGCTGGAGGCCATCGCCAAGGCGATAGATGACTACACAAAGAAGAAGATCACATTCACTTCTAGCCGCAGCCAGGAAGAGGTAACAAGCCATATATCAATAACCCTAATCCCAATATAACAAGTGTGTGTGTGTGTGTGTTGTGCTGGGTTCACGCAACACGCACACATTGGTGCCTTGGTGATTATACTGTATGTCGGCCCTGTGGGGGCATTAAGTCTGGCTACTTGGCAGCCATCTTGCCAATGCCTCCAGGCAGTTACTAGGAATGCTGTATCTAAATGAATGCTGAGAGAGCCATAACTACATGGGACATATAAACTGCATGTCAAACATAATAATATTTAATGTTTGAAAGGCCCTTTTTGCCATGAAAAGCCATATTTGCTATTACAGTGACTTGTCCCATAGAGTTCTAGTTTTATTGAGGACTCTCTAAGGGTTCTGTCTTCTCTATATGATGTCTCTGATTGATCTCTCTCTCTCTCTCTCTCTCTCTCTCTCTCTCTCTCTCTCCCTCTCTCTCGTCCAGGCTGATGGCCTGGTTGACAGCGAGGCCCTCCTGGGCTCCAAGGCCCCTATCTGGATCCCAGACCTGCGGGCCACCATGTGCATGATCTGCACCTGCGAGTTCACGCTCACCTGGCGCAGACACCACTGCCGGGCCTGTGGCAAGGTAGCCTGGCCCCGCCCCCCTGCAGCTGCCAGATCAGTTATAATCTGGAAGTAGCCTGGTGTGACCATACCCAATATTCTCTTGGCCCATGTACACTGTATATAGGCTACCGTGAGAAATGGATGCAATTATTGTTGTTATTATTACGTTATGTCAGGCCTGGGCAAAGTCAGGCCCGGGGGCCGGATGCGGCCCTTTGAGACGTTCTACCCGGCCCGCCCGGTACATCAAACCTTTAAAAATAATACAACATAAAATTACTCGACGAGCTCTGCAGAATGTTACTTTATTTACTGCTGCGTAAAAAAAATACATAATTAAAGTGAACTGTTACATTTTATTATGAAAATTGTGTTGCATAGGAATAGCCTATATATGCATAAATATGCAAGTTAACAAAGTTAGCTATATTGTGTTGTATTTTTAAAACATTTAGCATATTTGTTAACAAAGTAACGTGTCCCACGAAGTTCTGACATTTTCAATGTGGCCCCCAAGTGAAAATAATTGCCCACCCCTGATCTAGGCAATAGCGATATTCCTAAAATATGTTTACGTAGGTTACATACTAATGATATTTCACATTGTACTCTATTCATTTTTAATCCTTTAGATAATTGTGCACTCCTGCACGTCCCTGTATGTGTAACCAGCAGAGTGTACACACATAGTCCACCTGCCATAGGCAATACTATATTGATAATGCGCCTCGCGCTGACTTTAGACCAGGTTTTTGCTGGTCAATCGCCCAATCACTTTCCGCTGCCTCCAAATAGCAATGCGCTAGACCACACCTCATGCTTAGACCAACACCCCCACGGAAGTGCATTTGCTATTTAAACGTGGGCGCTGGACGGGAAAATGACAACTGCGTCGATCTGAAACTAGCAAAGACACTTGCGTTCCCACTTTGCGCCGGTTGTAAGATAGGGCCCTTGAGCTAACACTCTGATTATTCATTTCTAATTATGCTTTAATTAAATACTGGATGATGTGTTGTGTGTGATATATGCTATTTCAGCCCCTCCATTGAATAAAGGTTTTAGGACTGCTTAAGATTGACTTTAACAATGTGATTTTAATGCTGTCTTTGCTAATACATGTCAGTTTACCATCAGAACTTATAGGTTTAATTTATGGACGAGCTGAAGAAGCACTGATGCAGTGATGTTTCACTGATTGATCCTCAGTAGGGTATAACAGGTTTTACAGACTTTAATTCTATTCTATCATTCTATTGTAAAGGCTTTAAATGTTAGCTTCCTCTCAGCTCATGGAAAACGACACATACTGTGATTGTACAATGAGTCATAAAGGATTGTTTATCTGAAGTCTGGAAGAGATGAAAAGGACTTGCATACATGTAGTTGCAACATTCTGCAGATGACTTGTCCAAAGTGACTATACAATAAGTGTATTTGCCAAATGAATAGCTGAATATCCCAAACACCAGTCACCCTAATTATACACATTGTTATAATAATGACAGCTTTTCAACAGTCTGTAAAAAATATGTAATCAAACCATTGAATATTAACATGTCATTAAGTATTTTAAAATGAGTGGGGGACCTCTGTTAACGTTGTCATTTGAATTTGATGACGTAAGGGTGTACTCATGATTCTTTGTTCATCATTAACACAAGCAGAGAGAATTAGCCTTCTAATGTGATGAAAACCAGCCAGGTCCTGGGTTGATCTTTAACGGATGTGACGTTGTGTTTTCAGCACATAAAATGCAGATTTTTATAAAAACTTATATTTTGTCAATAATAACACCAGCATCGATGTGTCTCATCACAGATCAATCCTATGAATTCGTTTACAGCTCAAAAAACACATTTTATGGTGCAGTACCACTTTAAAGAGTGATCGCAACAAAGCAGAAAGGAAATATCTTTCAAAGATTGTTTAATTGAGAGTAAACTGATAAAATCATATTTGGAGGAGTGCAGTGAGGTAGAGGGTGGATTTTGAAGAGGTCCTCAGTCTCAAGACTTCCTGTCCTTCAGCTGCCTGTATTATAAATTGTGAGATGTAGAATGTACGTTTTGTGAATCTTCAAAAACTTAAATTTGTAAATGCTCATGAAGTGGTAGGCTATTACTTTTTGGGAAAAGTGGAAATGAATGATCAATGGAATACAGTACATTGTGTTATCAATGTTCAAGGTTATTTGCCATTAAATAAAAATAATCTTGTATGGATATAATCGACGAGCACTCACTGGCACTTGTATCGGCAGTAAACGCGTCTAAATAATTTGTCATCCACTAGTGCTAATTATAACCGGCTGCATTTCTTGTCAGGCGTTCAATGCGGCAGCTCTGCAACCGGCGTGGCCTTCCTCGCTCACTGCTGAGAAAAAAACGGGTCCTTGGCATTCTTCGCTCTCCCTTTTCTATTAATTTCCACCTCTCGCTAGCCAACATGGCCGTCATGAAAGCAGCGCATCGTTGAGTCCGACGCAGTGTAAAATAGAGCCGCATCCGGATTTCGATTACCTGATTTCATCCCACGTCTGACCGGAATAATCTTGTGCGCCAGATCGTTTTTAGTTCCCCGGGTTGAGGCCCGGCAGTACAAGTATGCTGTCCGAAGGCAACAAAAACGGGTAAGAGAGTGACTGGGGGTGGGGGTGCGAGAGAAGGCTTCAGGTTGCTTGTGTTGCCTTTCATCAGAAGCGAGAAATCAGCGGTGATTGCTTGCCTGCCTGTGTTCCGTCTCAGCCTTCCTTTTACCCCGCAGTACAATGCGTAGTTCGACTGTACATTCAGCGGTTGTCACGATGTTACGATAGCCCGTATAGAAGCGTGAAACCCGCTTGGCCATGTGAGAACCTGGCGTGGAGACCGCGCAGAGTTTCTATTGTTAAGAAAAAGGGGCTAGGAGAAAATATGGGTCTGTTACCGTGCGCGATCTTGGCCTTAAACGGCTACGCGCGTAGCTCCGAGAAAAATGTTTTGCTTTATATTACCGCATATGAAGAGGGTCGTATGGCTATTTATCTTACGAATTAAACATGCTCCTTCCTTATTACTCAGCATTGAATATCAAGGCACATGATTAGGTCTTCTCACGATATAAAAATAGAACTGAATGTAAATTGAATGCGAGTGTTATTACATATAGTAATGCGTATTGCTAGAGGGATGCAAGTTCTGGGCTTGAGCCTTTGGGTATGTTTGCTGTTAATGATCTCTAGCTTTTATCAGGGGAGATCATTACATTCACACATCTGTTAGCCATCCATTATACGTGAATGGGCCTTGGTGGTGCAACATAAGCTCCCACTTGGCTCAGTTACACTTGTACAGAACATGTCATGTTGTATTTGTTTATTTTATATGGCCAGACGTTATTGATTGTATTGTAAAGCATATGAATATTATTAAGATTATATTTGGTGAATTAATGAAAGCCAATTGCTGTAATTAGTTATATCAACATTAGTGGAGTTTTCAGGCTTATTCTTCCAGCAATTGTATTTCAATATAATTTAAATCTGTTTTGAGGAGCCAAACAGGTTCACTGATGCCTCCGGCAAGTTCCACTTCCTCAGATTACAGAAGCAAGTTTTGTTTTTGTCAGCCAGTGGTTTTTAATTTTTGCTTATATGTAATCGAGGGGAGGGAAAAATGATTATTTTGCACATTACGTTCGTCATTGGCGAGCAACCCAATTGTCCTTTTCCCTTATGACAGCCATAGTTTTGCCTATTGTGTGGCTTTGCCCTGTTTCATCAAGCTGTAGCGTATGTTAACAACTAATTGCAATAGTTAAAAATGTCAGTCAGAGGATCAAGCACTTATCTCGTATTCTGGAGATACTGAGTGAAATGCCTGAAAATAGAGAGAATGTGGTGATTATTGCAAGGCCTAGCTGTTGGGACCCCATGTGTCCTCACATTGTGAACCGATGATTGTCAGCTTGCCCATGCGGTTTCTGCGCTTCCATTCCTCCGGGGCTTTCAATGAAGTTGCCTCCATTATTGGCCTCAGTTGCTGTGCAGGTGTGCTCGCAGCCTGGCCTGACACACACACACACCTAGCACAAAGGGGATTTACAATACAGTATGGAGGGGGCTGAAGGTGTGCCTGCCCTTGCCAGCCTTTTTTGTTAGAGACTAACCTCCAGGGACGGGGGCTGAGCAACTGCTCCCAGCGCCCTGAGAACGTTTTCCATAGTGCGGCCAACTTGGGTTCCAAACCTCGTTGACAACACGGTGGTGCAAGTGGCCGTGTTGATACCTGTGGGGAAAGTGGAACTGCGTTTGGTCAGCGACGTCACCTTAAGCTTTTCTCAAGAACAGGGTTGAAGGCCGCACTGTGCTGGCTCTGGCCGTCGCCATCTTTGCAGTACCTGACACCGCCTGTAAAGCCCCCATACATTATAATGGGATACATGTATGGCCAATATATTTATTTTATTTTTTCTGACAAAATTTAAATCACCCCCTTGTACAGTTGTCATGGATGGGGAGACTAGCTATAGAGACCCTAACTGCTGTTTATTCCAGGAGGTAAACCCGTTTGTTTTTGCAGGGTTTGGCGCATTCCACAGTATTCATTTCTCATCACCGGATGTTCCCGCTTGGGGGGCTGAAGCTATTCGCTAAGCTACTCCGCCTATCTTAGCCTCTCAGTGACTGTATTGGATTTTTAGAGGTTGCGCTAACGCCTCCTGTGTGTTCTGTTGCCCCTCCCCCACTCTCTTCCCTAACCCCCTCCGGCTTCCACAGAGAGGTGACGGAGCCCAGCGCCGCCGCCGTAACGGAGGTGGAGCAGGACTCCGAGGGGCCCGCGCCTCAACAGCCGGCCTCCAAGGCCGAGCCGGACACCAGCGAGGGTTGCTTGGAGGAGGTAAGGTTCCTGGGGAAAGGGTCAGATGTCGGGGGAAAGCGGGGGTGTTTGTCTGTCCTTGTTTTGTTTGTTTGTTTGTTTTCCACCTAAAAGCAGCTTTAAACCCTGCCGACGTGGCCTTTTGCTTGAACTTGCCCCAAAACTGGCTCAACCCCTGACCACCACAGCACACGCTCGGTAGACCGATCTGTCGGTTCAGTCCCCAAAACATGGCGAGTGTGTGTATACCTAGGCGTAGGGCTGCACAATTAATCGAATATCGATCGCGATTACGATTTTGGCTGCTCACGATTAAATGGACATGATCGACTGCAATATTGATGTTTAAAATACGTGCTCTGCTCATAGAAATCTCTGCTATGTATCAAACCAAGCGCTCCCTAGTCACCCGCCAACAACAGCTGATGTGGCTGCGCGCGCACCCTCCAACAACAGCATGTGGATGTACAAAACCTTCCTGGATGTTGCGAGGCAGCAGTCCGAGTAGAAAAGTAATAGAAAGTATGGATGTCACGGGAACCGATAGTTTCCATCTTACTGGGTGAGTAAAAAGTAAACCGTTCCGCTATTGTCATGTGACATCAATGGTTCGTTGATAAACATAATCGCCTGGCGAAAGCGAAACAAAATCAGCCTTGAAGCAAACAAAATATGTAGCATACGTCGCACATGCGTTGAAAACATTCACGTGTGTATGCTGTAATTTACTACAATGCATTTTAATCTACGCGTTTTCGCCTCGCGCTTCCTGATACCTCCAGAGCACCGACCGGGATCTCGATGAATGTTTACAACAAGATAGAAGTGATTCCGTGGTCTGTTTATAATGTGATTGCAATAAAAATACAGTGTTCATAAAATCAATAAAAAATTGTGATAAATAATCGCGATCTGAATATTGATCAAAATAATCGGGATTAGCATTTTGGCCATAATCGTGCAGCCCTACCTGGGCGTGACGACCCCAACCGTCCAAACATGCACACACTTAATTGGTTGCTAAGCTGCTTAAATGTTTTTCTAAGTTACCACTGCTTTAGTGAACGATTAATCATTAATTGATTGTTTGATGGTTAAATGGACCGTCGTCTATGAGGGGTGGAAGTTTAAATGAAGAAGTGTTTGGTTAATATAGGGCACGATAAACTGTCACGGGAATCAAGAAGCGCATTTTATATTGGTAATTGTAGGCTTAGCTTTATTTGATGGAATCAAAGGACAAATATTTTGTTAACTTGCACCCCTCACAGTTGTCGGCCCTCTTGGAAAGAGGTTTGTTCATCTTTAAACAAAATGGAAATGCCTATCAAAGTCTTTATTATTTTTCCATAAAGACTCCCAGGGGTTGAGCTGGGAGTGGGTGCTGGCTGGGGTTAACTAGTGGGGAACTAATCCCAATTTTTTCCCCCATACAACACGACTAATGTCTCCATATACACACGCTCACGTAGACCATCTCACACACCACTTTACTGTACCTTCCTGGAGCCTGGAGCTGTTTAGCAGGCCTAGCAAGGACTGTGAACGTGTTCTTGAAATTACACTAATGGCCCACAGACACTGTGTTCACCTCTGTGTTTAGAGCAAGGGTCGTCTCTCACACACACACACGTACTAAGCGCACACAGTTCAGTCTCTAATTTAAACGTTGACTGTCACCGTATTTAGCGTGAGCCCACTCACCGTGTCCCCCCCCTCCCCGTGTACACCTGGGTCGCCAGTAGTGACGTAATGTGCCAACACTTTTTGAGATTGGACATTAGCTTTGTCCCTCTCCACACATATCTGGGTCTTTGAAAGTAAATGAACGTAGTCGCAAAATGCCATTTTACATCGCTCAGGCCTATCTATGTATGCCATTGTTAATCCCAGTCTTGACAATGTTAGCATGAATACACATGCAAGATGGTCTCCGCTGTGTGCGTGCACGTGTGTTTGTCTCCCTCCCTCCTCCCCCATTGGGTTTGCATGAGTTAACGTACCCTAGCTGTGGGTGTGGAGAGATGCATCAGGCCTAGTCTCTGTTCTCATTCCCTATGCTGCTTCTCTCTCTCTCTCTCTCTCTCTCTCTCTCTCACCCGTGGCCTCCCTTACACGGTCTACGCCCTTCCTTCCTCTGTCTGTGTGTGTCCATCAAAGATCGTTTGTTTCCGCTCTCTCTGTCTGTCTGTCTCTCTGTGTGTGTGAATATGTATATTTATATCTATTGCGTGACTGCTGTTTAAACCCCCATTGATTGCTTTGTTATGAAGGTGCCCATACCTCTTCCATTGCCCCTAATGGTGCCTGCTGTGTATAACTACCACCGGCACCGCCACTGCTCCTACTCCCGGGGCTGCTATGCCCAAGCGCCGCGGCGGTACCTGACTTTAGGGCCAGAGTCTGCAGGCCCCAGTTTTCCTCTCTCTCCCCCTCCCTCCCCCATTCCCACAAGTGGCACTGTGTGTGTGTGGGGATGGGGACCCACTCTGCTGAAACTTCCACCCCCCACCCCCTCCCGGGACGCCCCAATGCCCGCCGGTGCAGCCGCAGAAACGGCAGCGCGCCTCAGAGCTCCGAGGCTGCAGCGAGCCACGGCCTGCTGCCGCGGCCGCACCGCGGCAGCCGCTAACCAGTCCTGTTGCCGTGGGTGACAAAAGGGGAAAGGGCCAATGTGCTGCAAAGGCCGCTTTATTGATATGAACTGGACTTCAACTAAGCCGACTGGCGGTGGCGAATGAGGCGGGGGTGGGGGGGGTGTGTATGCATGCACACCCCCCCTCTTCTCCCGGCCCAGCCTCTCTGCTCTGCTGTCCCGTCGACAAGCTACACCTGCCTCCGCCTTACCAGCAGAGGGAGCGCGCGGCCTCGGAGGGCGGCCATGTTTGTGAGGTCGGACACAACGTCTATGCTGGGAACGTAGTCCTGCCAGCCTGCTCTGCTACTCAACAGGCCAGAAACTGGAGCCATGTTGGATTACACATGTGACTGTCGTCGCCCCCCATCCCCGCCTACCCTCCCCCGACGGCTACGCTGCCCCCTGTCGATGGGGTGGTGTAATTGCAGTCAGCCCTGGACTCCAATGCTTTTGCTGAGGGCCAACGTTCCGTTGTGACTCTTCACCAGAACCTCAGAAGACTGTTTGTTTTTAAAGAACTGTCTTTTTGGAAAGACTGTGGATAACATTGGTGTGTGTGTGCGGGATCTTTAAAACGGGTCTGCTGTACTTTTTCAGACATTTGGACACTGTAAATTGGGTTTTCAAGGTTTGCACTTGATTTACCTCTGCAGAGACTTAAGCATTCTCGTGAAATAAAAGGAACTGTGGAATACTGAATCACTTGGACTGCATGCATCTCCAGTTAACATTAAAACATTCTGCTGTTAAGGAAAAGCCTGGCTAGAAAATGCTCCGGCCATTTTGTTTTCACTCCCCTCTTTGACTGGGAAAAGGCGAGGGGTAGTGATTTCTGTGCCAGGACGTCTGATGGTTGTCCTTCAATACATTGACATTGGACATTTGCTTATGTTCACTTTTTTTATACATCTATTTTTTTGCCTATCACCCTGGGTGGGTGAAGACAATCGTTTTTTTTTGTTTTTAAACCAATTTTTTGTTAACCCCTGGATAGACAATGCCACACAGTTGACCTGCCTTATCTGTGAAACACACACGTGGACAAAATGTATAGAGGGCAAACTATTCCAACATCCTCACCTCCACCCCCTTCCATTTTGTCTCCCAGCCATTTTATTTTTTTTCTACACACGCACAATGTTATACAACGTCCCGTATCCTATGTTGTTACTGAACAATGTCTTGGAGTAGCTTCAGGACAATAACATCAGTCTGGATTAATTCATTTTGGACACTTAAAAACGTTATTTTTTTATATTTATTTTTTCTTCCTCAACCGTACAACTCGATGTACAGTTGGTCAAAGTCACGTTTCCATGTTAAACTCCTCCGTGGTAAACCTTGACAATGCCAACAGAGACTTGAATGTGACTGTCTGATCACCATTTAATCAGAGAAAGCCCACCTCTGCCCCCTTCAAGAAAGAACCCATTGCCATCTGCCGGCTAATCTGCAAGCTCAAACTGAGTACATCCCTCACTCCTGTGCCATCTGATTGGATCCTTGTTGCCTAGATACAGTACACGCCGCCGTGCGATTGGGCCTTAGCTGAGCCAGTAAGGAATCAGGTGCTAATGGTACCAGGAAATGTCTTATGACATGTTTGTTTTTTTGTTTTAACTTTTTTGCTCTATTTATGGCGTATTCTGATAGGTTTTATTGTAACAAAATACCAAGCACGTGTCCTCTCTGCAGAACTTTATGGTCAAATGAGGACAGATTTTATTTAATATTTTCCCATTTGTAACTTTACAAAAACGAAATATCACGCTAACATTTTTTTTTTTTACTTTATAATTTTTTTAAAGTTATGCCAGAGCAAATCTTAACATACAGTATCTATAGTGTATTTAATTCTGGTTGACTGGGTCGGCTCTCTGCACTCCACCTCTGCTAAGGAACTGCTCTTTGTTGCTGTTTAAACGGTATGTCCTTATTCTTAAAGGTACAGTCCGCTATTTCAAGCTAAATGTAAGCTATTACACTTTTGTCAAATTCAACAAATATCACCTCGCATTTCGCTGACTTACTGTTCTGTGCCTGTTGAAAACATAATCTGATTCTTCCACACAGACCTGGCTCCGTAAATGGTAACATAAACAAAGTGGTGAACACCGCTCGTATCAACAAAGCACTACGCTTTGCTTCACAATGCGTTGAAGCTTCGCAACGAAGGTTGGCGGAGCAATTCTGTTTTGGTTTGAGCTGACTTATAGCAAGAATGACTGACCCTGCCTTTAACAGATGTAAAATGAGAGACATCTACATTCTAACACTCAAATTCCCTTTTTTTTAGTTTTGTTAGAATTCTATTTTTATTCTCAATCCAGAATCATGTTAACGCCAAATTAATGCCAGTGCGTGCATGGCTAGTGTGCGCGGCCTCCAGTAAACCTCTTGTACATTTTTATAAACCTCTGCCAGCTCATACTACACAGGTTGACAATAGGGATTATTGAGCTCTTTCTGCTAAATTATATATGACCAGGCCAACGACACAAACGCAATCCACTCGCACACCAGGAAAAAGCCATTTTCTTAATTCAACCGTTGGTAATCTGTGGTAACTCCTGCCACACACCGTATTAAGATTAAGCATTAAGATGCTTTCCAATTTGAAGTTTCTACACATACAAGAGAGATAATGGGAAGGATTGGGAAATGACCGTGGGCCAGATTCGATTCCAGGTCTACCACAGCGAGCACTACGGCCCATATGGGCAAGGATTTATCGCACGCGCCATCCGAAGCAGAGCGTTTACACGGTGCATCTCGGTTGTCTCTGCAGAGGTGGGGTGCAGGGTAGCGTCTTGAGCCAGTACTCGCCCCTCCTCGATAATGATGGCTAAATTGAAAAACCTCCCAGACCTATTTTGTTTCATTCTTTTGACCTCCACCCCAACCCTGCTCTTCCTCCTCCCCCACTCTTCCTCTTTTATCACAACCTCTGTTTTGTTTTTTCTCTCTCCTGTCAGGTTTGAGTCTGTTTCTCACGTCGCCCCACACCCCTGGGGTTTTTGTATGTTTTTTTTTCCCTCTATGCATTTTCCTCCAGAGTACCACACCTAAGGCTTTCGCAGCTCGCAGGATCTCCTTGACGAGTGAGTATATATCTTGTACCGAACGCTGTTTCACGGATGCATTTTCGGTGTCGGAACCAAGTCTCACTTGCGTTAGCCTACTCTTTCACCGCAAGTCAGCAGGTCAAAACCAAAGATTATATAGCATCTTTTTATTTTATTATCGACGTCTTCGTGCTGTTGGCAATTCTTGCTTGCACAGGTGGTGAAATTGCATATGGCAGTAGTGGAATTGTGAAGGCGTATGAGAAGTTGGTAGCCTACTTGCATGCCCTACCTAGATATACAGATCACAGTGCAAGAAGATCAGCCAAATTTAGATTGGAACACAGTAGCCTATTCAGTGTATTATAAACCTAAAAGCTATTTTTGATTGCTGTAGTAGGTCTAGGCCAAGTTAAAACACGTACACTGTTTCCTTACCGTACTGACTCTTGATCGATATTTTATTGCATAGCTCAGCATTATTGTAAAAACCCCACTTAATGAAAATATATACGCTCAGCAGAGAAAAGGAATTAACTGAAGTAAGCAACTGGTTTACAACGTGGGTGGCTGAAATACCTTAAGGTCTTTATCACTTTGTAAATACAATTTCTCAACTATTTATTTATTTTTTTTATTGGCCGGGAAAAAGCATGACTACAATAAATATAATACAAATGATAACAGACAACTTATTGTGGACACCCACACTGTGTGACGAACACTCCCAGTCCGGTCTCTCTCTCTGCCCAATGTCAAACGTTGTGTGGACTCCTCCTCAGCAGGCAGCAAGACGTCTCCAGCCAGCACGGATGGAGGCGCAGGAGGAAGCGGAGGAGGCGCAGGAGGAGGATGTGCGGCCGTGGGGGATGCCGACGCAGGAGGAGGTGCGGCGGGCAGGAAGAGGAGGTGGGGCTCCAGCACGGCAGTAACGACCAAGAAACCTTCTATCAGCATCACCACAGACTCCCTGAAGGTGAGACCTTGTATGGAGGCGCCTGTGTAATCTGCTGTCCTGCAGACGTTAACAAGTTAATTCACAATTTAGCTAATGATGAACCAACAATGAACTAATGACAAAACATTTGAGAATAACTAACTTGTATATAGTAAAGTCTCTTTCAATGGCCTACAGGGTAAAATTTATTATAAAAATGTACTCAAATGAAGGTTAGCTAGCTATTAAAAGGTAATTTGGAGTCAGGGGAAGGAAGTTACACGTATGTGCCTATTGGATTTAATGTTTCTTGACATTTTTAAGCGTTTAATGAGCAACATAATTTAACTGTGACTACAGCTGCTAATATGTAGTTTTGCTAAAACATACTGTGAATTGATTTGCAAAATATTCGCCGCCAAAAAGAGTTTGACAGCGAGTGTCAAGCAACGTAACCATAAAAGCTGATGCGGCAAGCAACGTTCTCCTGCCCACACGCACGCTACCTGAGAACAGCAGACATCCCAGCGCTGTTGACACAAGGGCAATGAACTGATTACACTTGAGCTGCTAATTTAGCCATTTCCTTTGTGGTCTGAAAAGGTTTCTAAATTGGTGCTGCTCACTTTATAGAAATACATTCACAGAGGGTCTAAAACCGTCGCTGAAAAAAGAATCAAGAGAGAAAGTTGGCAACACTGTTTGTGCTAATCTGTCGTGGTGTAGGTGCAAACACAAAATAAAAGTAGCATTACCATTTTAGATATTTGAATTCATTCATGTAAAGATATTTGAATTCATTCAAGTGAAGAGAAATTAAAGAAGTATAATCGTGCTTCTGAAGTAAATTGAATACTTCACCGTTAAATATACATTTAGTTTCTATAATTAACAATTGATATACCGTCTGCTCTGACCTATGACCACCAGCCTGGGCATGCGTGCAAAACCGCTTTCCCCCACTGCTTTAAAAAAAAAAAAGATCCTAGGAGGAAACGCTAGTGAAATTGTGTTTCTCATCACTTCCACCATCCACAGGTCACTTTGAGTGACCTTTCTTATATTCTGTATATAGAGCTAGCTAAACTAGCAGCTTTTGTAGTAATATTTACTGCCGTGTTATTTCACGTATCTGCCGTGAGAAGCGACAATTGGTTAAGTTGTGTTGCAAGAAATGGTATGGAAATGACTGATGTTGACCTGACCTACGACTTCGTCCTCGACCCGCCCCCTCTGCTCAGTCACTGATCCCGGACATCAAGATGGGCCAGGAGGCCGTGGTGGAGCTGCACCCAGAGGAGCTGCAGCTCTCCGGGGATGAGGAGAACCAGGCCGCCTGTGCCAGCGACCAGGACCAGGGCCTGAGGATCAGACGCACAGTCACCCAGGTCAAGCTAATGGAAGCCCTGAGAGCACATGCCCACGTCCCTGTCTGCTAGCTGCCGGTTGTTGTGTGTTAGCTAGCTAGTTAGTTGTTGCTAGCCGGTGGTGTCTGTTAGCTGGCTGGTTGGTTGTTGCTAGTCGGTGTTGTCTGTTAACCAGTTGTTGCTAGGTGCTAGCCGGGGTTGTCTGTTAGCCAGTTGTTGCTAGGTGCTAGCCGGTGTTGTCTGTTAGCTGGCTGGTTAGTTGTTGCTAGCCAGGGTTGTCTGTTAACCAGTTGTTGCTAGGTGCTAGCAGGTGTTGTCTGTTAGCTGGCTGTTTGGTTGTTGCTAGCCGGTGTTGTCTGTTAACCAGTTGTTGCTAGGTGCTAGCCGGTGTTGTCTGTTAGCTGGCTGGTTAGTTGTTGCTAGCCAGGGTTGTCTGTTAGCCAGTTGTTGCTAGGTGCTAGCTGGTGTTGTCTGTTAGCCAGTTGTTGCTAGGTGCTAGCCGGTGTTGTCTTTATATGTAGTAATATAATAATGCATCATCTTCCCAGGTGGTGGCAGGGGATGGCCATGAGAATGGACAGAACAACGAGGAAGACGCAGAAGACGAGGAGCAGGAGGTGAAGAAGGTGAAGGTGAAGGAGGAGGAAGCTAACAAAGCAGCTAAAGAGAAACGCCGCCGGTCTTCCAGAGACAAGAGGAAGGACAGCCATTCCGAGGAAACCATGGAAACGCAGATCTCAGTCAAGCATGAGACGGAGGCCAAGAAAGGTAAACCGCCACCGCAAATTCTTGTGTCACAGCACCTTTTAACTGGTGACTCCTAAAGGATTTACTGGTAAATCTGAGATACATTAAAGGTACAGTCCTCTATTGTAAGATACCGTCATTTCCCGGCTATTAACAGCGGTTTATACATGCAATTTGCAAATTGTCGGCAGCTCTGCGGCTAATACTCGAGTGCCGTCTATAAACGGGTTTAGATTGTTTGTTTGTTTTGTCTCTCACTGGGATATTTTTTTAGTGTAATTTTTAAAGTAATCCGGGGATATTATTAATCAGCCAAAACTTATCATTTTGCTATGGCAGTAGGACAAACTGACATGGTAGAAGGCTTTTTGCATAGGAAGTAGCATTTCGCTTGTGTCCTGCCTGCCTCTCACGTGAAAGGCAAATCTACTGCACGGAGTCACGGAAGCGATGCGTCTCATTTTGAGGTAACCATGAGTACAGAACCGTAAACGAACTACGTAGATGCACCAAAAGATACATTTATTTATTCTCTAAATAAACAATCTATTTTATTTATGAATTAAGACATAATATGTGGTGTATATGATAGAGCATGTAATTGGTGCATTTTATTACATTGTTTTAATGTGTCCAATAATGTCAGCATATTTTGTACATTCTGTCTGGTGTATGGTAAAAGCTTGTGAAACGTGACTTTAAAAAAATGTGCTGCTTGCTAGGTTACATGCCTAAAACATTTAAAGACTACGGACATTAGCGCTCCACAAACACATCTTTCCATGGGTTTCCGTAATTTCCAACAAACAAAGCTTACTACTACTACTACTACAAAGCCTACAGTAGGCTGCTTACCACTGTTGACAAATGGCTATCCATACTGTTTTCCTAAATTCCAATCAGCGGATATAGCGAACATATTACATGATCAGTCTGGTATCCACACTGCTCTTGTCCAACCGTTTAGTCTTTCCAGGTTTCAGAAAATGGTGAACTTAATTTTAAAGTAACGGTAATTTAATTGAAAGTTTAACTGAGCTGTTGATGGGATGTCAGGACAGGCGGAAAGTTTTGACGGACAAAATGGCAAATGGGAACAAATCTGCTTTGTTTGTTTAGACTGCATGCCAATCAAAACTATGGCGATGTCGAGTTGCTTGGTACCGGACTACCTAACTAGACTATTGCAGTAAAATGTGAAATCATGTTAGGCAGCAGATTTAATTATGTTGAGAGATTATTTTGATTCACGCATTTATTTGTTCATCGCCGTGATCGATCGTGACCACGAACGATCGAGCATTGCTGTCACAGACGAGTACCCGTGCTCATCCCTACTTTGTGGGGCGGAGCTTCTGAGGGGGTTTGACGTGAGCGTTCTCGAGTGAGGAACCCTGCCCTTTAATTTCACTCACAGGCCGCTCACGCAAGCTCTTTTGTGTCTCCTCCCCCCTCCCCCCCGCCAGTCACTCCTAGCGACAGCCTGGTGCGTCGCTCCATCAGCCAGCAGAATGCGGGCGTGTCCGTCACCCTTGACGACCCGGTACGCACCGCCAAGCAAGCAACTCCGCCCCGAGGCCGAGTCAGCAACATCGTCCACGTCACCAACCTGGTGAGTAGAACTCCCCTCACTCTGCGCGTGTGTGTGTGTTTAAAGGTATAGTATGTGATTTTAACCTAACTACTTTAGTCAAATTCACCAAACATCTCCTCATTTCGCTAGCATACCGCTGCACGCTTGAGCCAGAACTTCTGCACACCCCTGGCTCCGTCAATAGGAACAGTGATGCAGCAACATGAGTTCTTGAGCGGTCTCGAGAATTACTTCATATATCTTCAGATGGGAGTTGGGGGGTGCATGTGTTATTATGGCAGTTTGTGTGTGTGTGTGTGTGTTAAGGTTGTGTGTTGTGGCAGTTGGTGTGTTAAGACTAGTGCATTTGACCCCTCCCCTCCCCCAGGTCCGACCATTCACCCTGGGCCAGCTGAAGGAGCTGCTGAACCGGACGGGCAGCGTACTGGATGAAGCCTTCTGGATCGACAAGATCAAGTCCCACTGCTACGTCACAGTGAGTCTCAACACGAGGGGGGGTCCAGGGGGGGCTTCTTGAGGGGCCGTGAGAGTATTACTGGGGTTTTCTTTTTTTCTTGTTTTCCAGCTACGCTCAAGCATGTATTAGGGGTGGGCGATATATCAAATATATACTCTGTATCGTGCAACGTTCTGATGTAGTAAATGACTATATCATGAACGTTGAGTATTTAAATAGTTTTGTAAAGCCGCCATCTACGTCTCACAAACATAATCACGCTGCACTAGATAGGCGTGTGTATGACGTCAGCAAGACGTTTGTTTTGTCACACGAAGCGAAGACGTGCGCTGCTACCTCTTCTCCACTTTCATTCTGCGTTACCTAACTCCGACCCACTCACCAACACATTTGCAAGCGCACCACGGAAAAAGACAGCCATTAAGTTGAGAGGTTTGTAAGGAGGTAAAGAATGAATAAACTCTTATTGAGATGGATCCGATGATGAGCAGTAATGTTGCATTAAGTGCGGAAAACAACTCCTCCATAATTTACAACAGCGACATAAGCAGGTGGACGGGTAAACATCGTGGTGCTGCAAACTAGACTGGAAAGCAATCGCTTCTGCTTAAACATTTGCAAGCTTAATTTCTAAGGCCCAAACATTATTTTGTGGACGCAGCTTTGCACAGTGCCGATACACACGTCTTGCTGGTTTTCCTCCTACTTCTCTAGGCTGTGCTAAAGGATTAGCTATATTAATATATCTGGTATGTGTGCGAAACAGCTCCCCATACAAAATATTTGTGTACCTAAGAGATTCGCTTGCAATAAATGCTTAGTTGCTGAGACTCATTTGTGAGCCATATCAAGTCCATATGGACACAAGCCTTTGGTGCAGCCCTTATACTTCTATGGGCCTACAGCACGGCCTGTGCTGTCTATTCAGTTAAACAACGAAATAAGTATTCTCAGAAATGTGCATATTTTTCTTTTTATAAAGATTTACATTTTATATAAAGCTGTATTGTTCAGCAGGAAAGGAAAACCCGTGTTAACTACATTTTAAATCAGACTAACTGTAGTAGGCAATAATTTACTTCTATTTAATATGTTTGATTGTAAATGTGCATTTTGATAAACTGTTAAACAGGTAGAGGAAACGTGTATTGGCACCTTTTTTATTTTAATGCTTATAAATTAAGGCATTTCCTATACATGTCCTATTTGATTTAACAACTGAGCACTTAAACCAGAAAGTGTGTGTGTGTGTGTGTGTCAGCCCGGCCCAGAGTATCAAGTATACATTTTGGTTTACATCACCCAGCCCTAGCATGTGTCTTTACACTTTTTGGCGGACAACCTTCCATATTTATTGTATTTCGTTGATCGTAATCAGTTGCTGCTTATTGTTCCAATATCCATGTACGTGAAATGATTTCCACAAAACACTGACTAACGCGCTGGCGCTCGCTCTAGGCGTGACTGCTGTGCTTGTCAAAGGCCTTTCAGTCGGATAACTCTGCTCTCCGTCGTTCTCTCCCAGTACGCCACGGCGGAGGAGGCGGCGGCCACCAGGACCGCCCTCCACGGTGTGAAGTGGCCCCAGAGCAACCCCAAGGTCCTCAGCGTGGACTTCTGTGAGCAGGATGAGGTAGGGGACATCATTCCACTAGTACCAGAGAGAGTTGAACTTCAAAGAGGTTACAGGGGACTTTGAACCCTTTATGCAGACCAGAAAGACCCAGCGGTCCATGCAAGTCAGCGGGGAGGTCCGCAAATGTCATCATACTATTGCTGATATCACTGTTTCAGTGGTGCGCTAATGGGTGTTTTGAGTATAATAGTCTGTCAGTAGTGATGCCAAGGCCTGAAGCAGACTTATTAGTGTTCTAACCTGGTGAGGGCAAAGTGACCGTCTGCTAACGTGCATTTGGCGCATGCAGGTGGACTTCCACAAGGGCCTGCTGAAGCCGGACCAGGCGGAGGATGCCCGCGCGCCCCCTCTGGCGGTCCCGCTCCCCCGGCTGCCCCCCCTGATGGCCGAGCGGGAGCGGGTCTCGGTGAGCGTGCGGGACCAGTGGGCAGAGCGCGAGCGCGAGATGCAGCGGCGGGAGCGGGCCAGGGGCGAGCGCGAGTGGGACCGCGACAAGATCCGCGAGTTCGGCCAGCCCGGCGAGGACGGCCGCCGCTCCCGATCCCGGGAGAGGAGGAGGAGGGAGAGGGCGAAGAGCAAGGAGAGGAAGACTGACAAGAAGGGTGAGATGTGGACCGGTGGGCTGGCCATGCCGGGTGCAGGCGACGCCATTGCAGGCCGACTTTGAACACGATTTGGTCGTGAACCACGCATTTCCAGCGTCGACCGGCCGGTGTTGTTGTTATTATTATTATTATTATTATTATTATTAACCTATTACATTACAACCCTCTGCAACTCTGTTATTTAAAAATACATGTATTTAATAAAGTTTTGAGTTTGATCAAAGCAAGATTCGATATTGCGCTGTCCGGCAAAGCACAGAATGCATTGGTATGTTCTAATATTAACCAATTACGTCATTGGTCCTGTAACATTTAGTTCATAGTTCCATTGTGAACTATGAACTCGCAGCCATGATTGTTTTTATTTTTTTAGTACTTATTCTTAACCCTTTTAACGGTCTACCCATCTTCTCATGTCTCCTCCTGACAGAGAAAGCAGATGATCCCCCTCCAAAGTTACTGGATGACCTGTTCCTGAAGACCAAAGCTGCACCTTGTATCTACTGGCTTCCCCTCACAGAGGAGCAGGTTGGTCTCAATACAATAAACCATTGGAAGCTGAAGAACGAACTCTGACTTGACTTGAGCATTCCTCCATTCCGTTTTTACAGTGTAGAGCCATAGTGCATGAGGCTGTCACCTGTACTTACCAGTGTAGAGCCATAGTGCATGAGGCTGTCACCTGTATTTTAATACCGGTGTGTTGCGGCTTGTTTTTAAACCTGTTTTAAAGGTGTAGTCCACAACTGTAAGATAATAACACTAATTGCTGTCCTCTAGCTGTGTGCGTGCTGGGGGGGGGGGAAATCTGGTGTTTCTACACAGCCCTGGCTTTGTAAATAGAGAACACAATGTGGTGCACACCGCACCACACATTATCCCAACCTTGACCATGCTGCCAATGTGTGGTGCAGAGTTACGGCATTGAAGGGAGATGTTTGTTTTTTTTAAGTTAAATCAACAAGCTTTCTCCAAAAAAAGTGCAAAAGAACGTCCTAATTGTGTCCATATGTGCACGTTTTCCTCTTATATAATTTTATTTTTATATATATCTCATCAGATGAATTCACACTAAAGGGAATTACACTATTGTCTTGGCTCCAATCTGCCCCCTTGTGGCCAGAGCGACACACTACCCATGTGCTGCATGCGCCTCCCCCTTCCCCAGGTGGTGCAGAGGGTCAAGGATCACGCCGAGCGCCAGAAGCAGCGTGAGCGCCGGCGCAAGGAGCAGGAGGAGGAGGAGGAGAAGAAGCGGGAGGAGGAGAAGAAGGAGCGTCTCAAAGCCCGGGAGAAGGAGGGGGGCGCGACCTCCGCAGCCGCTGTCGCCGTGGTGACGGCCTCCGGGGCACGAGGAGGCGGGGGAGGGGGGGTGGACGGGGAGCGCGGGGGGCCTCCCCGCGGTCGGGAGCGCGGTCGGGACGGGGAGGGCGACAGGCGGAAGGACGGCTATAGGCCCAGAGGGGTGTCCGGCAGCGCGGGCGGTGGTGGCCGGCGGTCCCATAGCCGTAGCAACCCCAGGGAACGACGTCGCTGAGGGTCTGCGGCTGATAGGAGGGGGCGGGGTTTAGTGGGGAGGAGGAAGGGGGGGGAGCAGGCTTAGCACCGGCCCCTGGCGGGGGTCCCTGCGATGTCTCTCAGTCGACGCCTGTCTCCCTCTGTCCTCGTCACATGGTATGGGGTCAGGGGTCGCCTTGTCTCCCTGCTTGTCTGTGCCTACATGCTTTGTTCCGTGTCTTACAAGTCCACCACCGCGTCAGTCCAACGGTCGTCCTCGGGTAATGCCCAATAGGCTTTCTGTGTTTTAGTTCTTTGAGGGGACCAAGCTTGCTTTCAAGCTGTTTCCAAGCACGGTACCTCTTAACACAATATCCGGTTTGTGTAAGTCTGTGAGTCATAGTTAGCCTCGAACGGAAGCTATCATGTTTCTGCAGTGGGAACCAGTTTTGAAGCTAACTTCCCGTACAGACGCTGGTCAGCTCTTTGTAGTGATCGTGCTTTACGTTCAGCTCCGTCCTCCTTAGAAGCCCTATAAATAGAACCCTGACTGTCGGATACATTCACAATCGATTTTCTCCCCTTTGTGGGGTAACCGTTTCATTTTAGTTTTTTTCTTTCACGTTTGAATATCTTTTCCAACCTTGGATGGCCGTGTTTCTCTAGCAGGTTTAATTAAGTTGTCTACGGCTGATGTGACATAAGAATATTGCGTCTCACCACTGTTCTCCAGAATGCTTTAAACTAAAATTTGTTTAAGAGACAAATTGGTGTTAGTATACAAAGAACAAGAACATGCCTCTGTTTTGATTACTTCTCATTGCATTTTGGCTCATCTGTTCTAGAATTATGGGATGCTGACCTTCCCTGTGTTTAATTAAAAATAAATCCTCCGCAGCCCCCTTAAGAGCTGAAATTTAAAGTTTATTCCTGAAAAAGTAATGTTTTAGACTATTTTTTAATTTGTCTTAAGTTTAAAATTATTTAGGTTTTTGCTGAGTCTATTTTCCCTAAATGTACAAAGCATAATAAAATACATTTAAAGTTAATTTGTCTAGTTGTCTTTGAATTTATAAGGTTTTGTTAAACATGGGATAACCTGTATAAAACAATTACGCCAAGTTTGTTTAACTGCCATCTACTGGCCATAGGTGGCAGCTACAAGTAAACCAGTTGACAATAGAAAACCATTTGAAACTCTTTATTAATTACAAGACAGGAATGCTTCTCCAAATTGTACAGATTCACTTGACAAATCTTGCAGTAAACAAGTAAAATTAAGTGCAAATTGTTTGCTAGCAGTAATATTAAATACATGAAACTCAAGCAAAAAACCCTTGTTCTACAGCAAACAGTAGCCAGAGGGTGAAAATGCAGTAGTTTATTTTCCACACCCCACCCCCCTCCCCCCATATTACAGTAATAGTACGATACAGCAGACTACCCATCAGCCTTGGAATGGTACAAGTCGGGTATCTAGTCGGATGAGACTAAATACCCTTAAGTAAAAATGTTAAACTGTGAGGTGTCACCTGAAGAGCGAAACAATATCAGGGTGCACAATCACCCCTGGTGACCAGGATGAAGAGTGAATTGTGTTACTGACCCCAAAAATAAAAACTGGGCCAAAGAATTAATGTACACGTACGCAACCCGATAAAACCATAAATACACGACTAGCTGCACGTCTCCTCAGTGTGTGTTGTGAGGGGGAATGTTATGTGAGGCGCACGCCCGGCTCATGTGACACGAGTGGCAGAGGAGGTGCGAGTCCAGCGGGAAGCACTGGGAGCCGGACTTATCGGAGAGCTGTTTCCCACACTCCTAAGGATGGGGGGAAGGAGAAGAAACAGGCAATGAGAAGAGGAAAGAATTGGCAGTCACAATCGCATAATGGAAAAGGCTCAGTATTTTCGTTTTAAACTGTCACCCAAACTGTAAACTAGTTAATGCAGAGTTTAACAACCCAGGGGGACCCACTGCCCTGCATGTTTGAGATGTCTACCTGCTCCAACCTGATTCAAAAGTCATTATCAGGCTCCTGTAGTGACTGATATTGACCCAAACATTTGAATCAGGTCAGTAGGGAGACATCTACAACATGCAGGGCAGCGTGCCCCCCAGGACCAGAGTTGGGTAAATAAACACAGATCTAATACACCCCAGTACAGGGGTTGGTTGAGATGTTGAGATGAATGTAACGCACCACGGCTGCTGCGTGCTTTAATGCGGTGCTTACCTCACAGTGGTAGCACTCAAAGTGATAGTCCTTGTTCATAGACACCACCCGCAGGATCTCCTCGCTGCCCTGTGGTGGAAAACGAGCGAGCACAAAGGGAAGCAGCGGTGAATGGAGAGGGGTAAAGTGGTGTTTGTTTATAGTGCATGGACCACCAGAGGGACGGAGCACTTTGCATGAGGGCAATTCTAAACAATTCCAGGTAGCCTGTCAACTGTCTAATTTAAGGGTATAGTCAGCTATTGCAAGCTAAATGTAAGCTAATACACTTTGTCACATTAAACAAATATCTCTTCACATTTCGCTAGTTTACAGTTCTCTGCACGCGTTGAAAAGAAATTATCCAATACTTCTACACGGCCCTGGCTCCGTTAATAGGAACATCAAGTGGCAAACACCGCTCTCATCAACAAAGCCGTAGCACTACGCTTTGCTTCACAATCTGTTTCGACGTGTGAGGCGGCACCGCGGGGCAATACTGACAATGACTGACCATACCTTTAACTGTCGACAAATACAGGTTTTTGGTGGGGGTGTAAGGGGCACACAACCATCACATTTAACATACTATGCTTTCATGGACGCTATTTAAATTCTAACAGTTAATTAGAATACCAAACCGAGTACGCCCACCTCAGTAGGCAGGATGGGTTGTAAACAGGCGGCACACTTGGGGGCAAAGGTCCTGCAACACAACATGGAAGAAACGTCAGACAACCTAATGGAAAGAAAAGACTACATTAGCAGGCGTGTGACATGAAGGGTCGTTATATTCCTAAAGGTCAGACGGGACGGTCAGTCTCCTGGAGCAGAAGGTTAAAGGTCACGCGGGACGGTCAGTCTCCTGGAGTAGAAGGTTAAAGGTCACGCGGGACGGTCAGTCTCCTGGAGCAGAAGGTTAAAGGTCACAGAAGGTGACCACCGCTACTAGCATGCGTCAGCAGAGTCGGACCCCCCACTTGTTATAGTCGGCGACGCAGTAGATGTTGCTGTGCTGGTCCACGGTGAAGGGCACCCCGTCCAGGGCCTTGGAACACACCACACAGCGGAAACAGCCGGGGTGGTACGAGTTCCCCATGGCCTGCAGGATCTGGTGGAGAGGGGGAGAGGGGGAGATCATGAGAGACTGAGCAAGACAGACAGAGCAAGAGAAAGACGGTGAGCGAGAGAGAGAGCGAGAGAGACTCCAGTGTCAACATGCATCTAGTTAAGACTGAACGGTTTAACAGCCCAGAGGGGAAACTAGGTGTTTTCACAGCAGCAGCACGAAACCTCCGGGCAGCATGAGACAGGATAGAACACAAATAAACCTACATTGCTGTTAAAGTGACTGAACAGATTTCACTTCACTGGCTGCACGATAAAGGGAAGCATAGGCAAATGTAGACAAACGTAGATGTGTTTGATACAGAATAGCTGACCTGCGGTAACATGAAAACATATGTATCAAGCTGGTGTGATGTTTATGTGTTGCTTGGTAACAGTCTAGTCACGTAGCTGCAGTTGCACAGAACCAGAGCGACTGTCGATAGGAGTTTAGAACTATGGTTGCGGGACCATTTGCGTTGGCGGAGCAACAGAAAACAAACAAACTAATAATTTAGTGTTGGCGCTTTTTACTATTATTAACAAATTAAGTGTGTGTACCACTGTTACGAGCGCGCTCCTCAACATGCAGCGCTCTCGGCGCAACACCTGTGTGTGTGTGTGTGTGTGTGTGTGTGTGTGTGTGGGGTGGGAGGTGTTACAGTCTAGCGTACCTGCTCCAGGATGAGGTGTCCACACACGCTGCACTTCTCAGCAGCAGCCTGGAACCCTGAGAACTGGAGGGAGAAGAACCAGAGACATTATATAGAGGAGACAGGTCACTTAGAGAGTCCTCAATAGAACTCTATGGGAGAAGTACCAGAGACA
>JAODTR010003931.1:0-12419 GCA_025399935.1 Amblyopsis rosae | reverse complement strand
AGAGCTTTGCCTTCCGGCTCAGCTCTCTTTTCGTCACAACGGTGCGGTAAAGTGATTGCAATACCGCTCCCGCTGCTTCGATTCTCCGGCCAATCTCCCGCTCCAATGTCCCCTCACTCGCAAACGAGAACATAAAATGTATAATAATTAATAATGTGCGCATGGGTCCTAAATATTAGCCTGACAAGACCAGATATCTCTAAACCCCATGCTATATTGTATTATCTCTATGCCTTTTTGACTCGCGTTGATTCCTATGACGCTGATTGGCAACACACCAGGTTTACCGGCCTGAATCAAGTTTATCTCCAGACTGATCATCGCGGCAAAGTGAAACTGAAAGCTATCAGCTACCTAAATATAGAGTATATTCACAAACGGGGAAAAAGCTCCTATTGACTATGAAGTTTTTGTTTAGTCGATAATCTCTTTTTGTCCTCTGTCAGGTGCCGTACTATGAGTGGCTTGAGCTGAAGTCAGACAGGCAGAAGATGGCCTACCTGAAGGCCAAGGTGGGCAAGGCTGTTGCTGAGGACATGGCCAAGTGAACAGGGTACACTGTGCAAAGTGCAGGCTCTGCTCTAATTGGACCACGGAGCCCCCACACACACACGCACGCTCAAACAGCTTTGCAACTAAAGCAATCTCAGTCTTCATCCAAAGCTTTACTTCTTTGCTCCAATTCCCTTGACAAACATGTTGGCTTTCCCTGTTGCCATGGAAATGCGGTGGAGGTTTCTGGAGCCAGACAGAGAGTGCTGCTGAAATGAATGAGAACACAAGCGAAACTCCTTCAGTAGAAACGAAACAAAGACTTGTGTTCCTGAGGAGATGGTTTCCCGGGAAACATGGGGGATTTCTAAGGAATAAATTATCTGAATATTATGCTCAACATATCGTCCATGTGAATTGATTGGTTTAATTTATTGCCATAAAGAGTGTCATCTTTCTATGGAATAAATTGATTTTATTGTCTACTTGTCTGCAGTTGTTTCTGAGGAAATTATTAAAATTTTAAATGCATAATAGGGCACGTGTACAAGTGTGTGTATGTGGTGTGTGTCTTGTTTTGTTCAGTTGTGAAAAGGTTTCAGGCCCTGTTGCGCATAGTAAAATAGTGTGATATTTAATAAGGCAGTGCCTCATTCCACATCCAACAGCTAATATACTCCTCCAATAGCCATCATTAAGGCTGTGTGTGTGTTGAATTAATATGATCAGTGAAGACAAGTTGTTCCTGTCCCTATAGGTTGCATGTGAAGTTTTAATTATGTAGACTCAGCTCCTGGTGTTATGGGACAACAATTAGATATATGAACAAACTGCTCACTGATATATCTCCCATTGGATTGAGAAGGGCAGAAGGTGAATGATATAGCAAGAAGATAAATATAGAAGAAAAGAAATCAGAAGCTAATCGAGAGATTCCTTAGCCCTAATGGACTCTGAAATATGCACACATTTCTGAATTGTGTATATTGCCATTCGCAGTGTATATTTATTATCTATCCTATATGTTATTCGAAACCAAACGGCTCAAACTCAGTTGGGAGTGAAGAGTCGCAAACTCATATTTATTATTCTTGTGGGTCAAAATGTTTGAAAACTAATTAAACCATAAAATGTTAATAAAATAAGAATTTCAGTTGATTGTGTATATCATTAAAAAAGGTGCAAGATTATACTAACCGCAATGTTCGATTAGAGACTTTCATAGGTAGGCTACACAGCGGAGCCACACCACACTGATTTCTGCTGAGCTTGCTCTCTATGGCAAGTTTTCGGTTGCCATAGAAACTAGCCTTGCTGATTACATGACTGTCCTGCCTCCTACTCAGTTCCTCTATATATACAGTACTGTACAGCTATTTATTCATGCCCTTAGGCAAAGGGAGAAAGCAACATCATTTTGAAGAAGCTACTACTGTGCTTAAGAGAAATGACAGATGCTGCCCTTAAGGAAATCTCTGGCAGTAACTGCTCTAACAGGTCCAAGCTCTGCTGTAGGCCTGCTAGTACTGCTCTCTCTCTCTCTCTCTCTCTCTCTCTCTCTCTCTCTCTCTCTCTCTCTACCATTCCCCTCATCTTATGATTGAATGATGATATTATTTATTTTGCTGTGCTACATTTATGTGTATCTCTCTCTCTCTCTCTCTCTCTCTCTCTCTCTCTCTCTCTCTCTCTCTCTCTCTGCAGTACTGCCCCTCTCCTTTAAGGCTGAGGGCAGCATTGAGGGAGCAGCAGAAATCTGCTGACATCATTTCATCCGGATCCAGTCATCATAGCCTGGCTGGGAGGGGTGGAGGGAGGGCGATGAGATGGTAGGGAACTAATGAGGGAGAATACTGCAGTTCTGTCTTCTACACACACACACAGAGAGAGAGAGAGATAGAATAACAGAATCAGGGGGCTTTTAGACACAAAGCCACAACAACCAATCACCACTGTTCTGCGCCACAGCAAAATACTCTCCTCCCCACACACACACACACACACACACTACTCATACGCAGTAGCCCATGAAGACAGACATGTGCTGCAGAGAAGGATCTTACTGTTGAGTCGCTGAACGCTCACATCTCCCTCCCTCCCTCCCTCTCTCTCTCTCTCTCTCGCTCTCTCTCTCTCGCTCCCCCACTGTTCACCTTGGCTGCTGGCTTTATCGTTGCGTCAGAGCCAGAGAGCAGCATGCCAGGCGAGAGCTCGCATAGAACCGTCCCCGACATGAGACGCCCGGAGACGGCCGCTGAGGAGACGGGGCTCCCCGGACCAGGTAGGACCTGCGGAAGGACATGCGTTAGGCAGAGGAGATACAGTATGGAGGGGGGATAAGGAGATAAGCAGAGAGGCTATGGAGGAGGAGGAGAAGATGAGATGTCAGCTAGGGGAGCAGCAAGGCTACGTTATGGTGCCAGGAGCTAGATGCAGGAGCGCCGGGGGCAGCAGGGGAGGTTGTTTTGTATACTGTGGATGTGTGTTTAGGCTGCCATATGACGAAGCAAGCAGAGCAGAGCACCCCCACCCCAAATCCCTCCCCAGCTCCCAGCCGACCCCTTAGCCTCCACCCAGACAGTTGACCCCCTTCCCCCTTCCTCCCCACCCACCATCCAGACTCAGTGTACATTTAGATGTTAGGAGGTCTCCACCTCCTCATCCACCTCCTTATTCCCAGCATCAGCTCCATCATGACACAGCAGCAGAACAGTGTGGGCTGCAAACACAGCAGCATTGCTCCTTGGATGTGTCGCTGGGTATCTGTTGTGTTGTAACGCTGAGATTTAAGACGGAAGCATAGATGAAGTGATGTAAGAATAAAGAACAAAAGTACGGTCAACATACAGTGTAGGCCGACTCGTGCAAGAGAGCGCAGAGCTCCTGAAGAGCCTTAGCTTGTATGGATGGACTGCAACTGTTTACTGTAAGGGATATTAATACAGCTGATGGTGATATAAGTGTTTCCTCTATTGATAATGTGATTTATTAACGACATAAGATTTGTTATTTTCACAGGCCTGGCATCGCTATACTATATGGTTTACAAGGTCTGGCTTTTACATAGGCCTATATGTTGTTTTTGTCCTGCAGTAGGCTATCCAACTTGAATGTGGAAGTAAGTGTTGTATGTGTGCAGACTTCCAGTCTTAGGAATAAAGTATGTCAACCATTATTTTAGTGTTACATACGGCATAATACACACTAACACACAAACAGCAAGTCTGTCTTGCATGTGTGAATAATGAATGAGTGCGAGGAGGAGATATTTGACATCACTAATCAATAAACATATTTTCTCCTGAGTAGAAATCCACAGTCCACCCACCGTTCAAAGACAAGGTGGATATGCCGATTCGTATTCTCCAGGCTTTGATGGACACTGTAGTGGGGCGTGCGCTGTAAACAACAACACCAACATGGCATGTGATGTGGGGGTTGTTTGTATGTCTCCTCTCTGCTGCCATTAACTCAAGGGCTGAAGGGAGGGACAGAGAGACAGACAGACAGACAGACAGACAGACAGACAGACAGAGACTAGCTGGCTCCCTGGTTCTGTCTCCATGACTTGTACTGTAATGGAGGCATCCCGTGGGGGACGGCCAGCTCCGCAGCCTCTGTGACGCAGCTCCAGTCTGCTCCGGCTGGTTGCGGCCTGCTCCACTCACAGCAAGCCGGCCGCTCAATTTCACAGCCCCCCCCCCCCCCAAATAGAGAGAGAGATAGAGAGAGAGAGAGAGAGAGAGAGAGAGAGAGACGGAGGCGACCGAAGGAGGCTGGAAGCGATGACAAGCCTTGCTTATCTTAGTTTAGCTGTAGTGCTAGCATTGCTGTTTATCTTTCTCTGCCATGGACAAGATAGTTCTGCGGGAGATATAATGTATGTACATGTAATGTAATGTAATGTAATGTAATGTAATGAAATTACGTCAAGGAGATATGGTAGTGCCTTCATGTGAAGTTATATGCTGTGTATTGTGTTATATTCCATAGCCTTTCCTCTCAGATGTTCTGATCAGTGATGGTGTATGTGGATATTTATAGCTTGCTAATGGTAAAATGATGGTTGCTGATAGGTGCTGTCTTTTCATCAAACGCTTCCTTCATTATGCTAGCCTGCACTTGTGCCTCTTAGAGAGAAACATGTCTGTGCATGTTTTGTTGTGTGTGTGTGTGTGTGTGTTTGTGTGCTGAGTCATAGAATAAGTCACTATATAAGGAGATGCACACAAATACTGCGCACACACACACGCACACACACACACACACACACACACACATTCATTGTCACTGCTTGTTATTTTATAGGCAGTGTGGAACATAAATCATGAAACGATAAGCCATTAATTAAATGATACTGATATATACATTCAAATATGTATTTATTCATTCGTTTGATTGTATACATTTTCATGAAGTAACCCATTAGTGGGACCATTACACCCACTCCTGAGACAAGTGACAGTGGGATAAGAATAATTGTAGAGAGAGAGGGAGAGAAATGAAAGGTATGAGAGAAGAGGCTTAATAGAAAGGGAGAATTGCAAGTGAAAGTGATGTAGAGACAAACATGGGGGTTGAGCAAAGGAGGAGGGATTACAGAACAGAGAGTCCATTAGTAAGTGATATCTGGGTTCCTGGCAGAGTTACTGTGTGTGTATGGGTGAGCGTGTGTGTGCATGTGTGTGGGTGCATGTGTGTGTGTGTGTGTGTGGCTGGCACCGAGCTGAGCCACTAGAGTGGCATAATGGCCAATAAGCATGTCGATTGAGGTCACCATGGCGATGGCCGGGCTAGGGCAGGTTCTGGTAGTAACACTATCCTAAATAAGGGGTGGTTTAGACCATACCTACCTGCTTATTCAACAATCAATATACATGTTATACAAACATTGTTGTGAAAATATTATAAAGGGCTTTATCTCCAAGACAATGACAATATAAGTTGTGGAACACCTTTATTTAAGTTATGTAATACATGCAATATTTTGTTAAAGGGTGTAATGCAAGGGATGTAATAATAATGCATTAATTTCACTGCCTCTAGCTCTATTTAGTCTGATGATCATGACGTGCCGAATAGAGGTCATAGCGAAGATCAGGTCAGTGAGAGACTAAATGGATCAGATGACTTCAGGAAATGTTATGGACTTTCTGAACAAATTAAGTCAGTTTAAAGTAAATCTAAATAACACACCTTTTTCAATAGTTTATTGGCCTTTGGCCATTATACCAGAGTGGACTCTCTGACATCATGTTGAGTGATATTTGTTAGTATCTATAGGACTGACAGCATTTAGGTGAAAATTTCTTGCAACCTTTCAGGGTTTGATTTGTGGGAGGGGAACAGATTGCTTTCGTTTCATGTTTATCACCTATATGTATTATTTATTATGTAGTCTGGGCTTCAATCAGGGTCCATTAAAGATTGATGTTTATAACCCCCCCCAAATAAATATGTATCTGTGTCAGTTGATGCACCATCTGTGCTTCACTTGACATGCTGTTGTGTGTATGCCATGTGCCTTCTTCTGCAGACATGACCAGACACCCCTCTACTGACTCCTCCCCTAGTGAGAGTGGCTCCACCCCTGGCGACAGTGGTTCTAGCCCATCACCCAGCACACCTCAGAAGCTGCTCCCAGCAAGTTCCTCTCCATTTGGACCACGACTAGTTTGTTCAACGGTCAGTTCTTCTGTTACCCTGCGACCCCAACCTGAAGGCTCAGACCACCGCCACAACAACCCATCAAGACTGTCGGGAAAGCTGGGAGGCCATGGACCTTGTGGCCGTCATGTCCCTGTAAAGATGGAAAGAATCAAGGTTTGTATGCTTCCGTTTGTAAATGTGGTCATTGGTCAATGTAAAGTTCCAGCAGAGACACTATGTAGAGGAGACATGCCATGTAGGTCATTTTGAATGGAGCTCAATGGGAGAATTCTGAAACGCAAATATGGCAGTTGGAGGAAAATATCAAAATAATAACATGTACACATAATCTATGAGAGCCAATCCTCTGCTTTATAACTGCCAAGCATTAACCTGTTTAACCAATCATGTGGTTGTATTGACTTAAGCCACCTGCCTATACTGTCTTCCTAAATAACTGCCCGGGGCATTTCAAAGTTGGCTGCAAGTGGCGAGACTTGCCTAGAAGGACTTTGGTTACAATATATTAACAACAGTGACCTAATGTTGTTTATCAATTTCTCTCAGGTTCTCACCGGCTCTGAGGTGGAGAGTGATTTTAAAGACCCAGAGACAATGGACACAAGGGTAGTGATGGGCCAGGAGACCCTGCTCAAGACAACTGAGATTCGGCAAGGGAAGTCCAAATCTCAGGGTGAGCCGAGCGGCCAAGCTACCATTGCACCTGGAAACCCCAGCTCTTCAGATCCTCAGACGCAAGAAAAAGAAACTGGAAAAGAGGACAGCCAAAGCCAGGTCCCACAGGAAGGCAATGATCAACAGGAGAGATGTTCTGTGCCGCCCCCTATCACGCTCCCATTGCCTTTTCTCACTCCTTTAATCCCTGCCTCGTCCCCCTGCTCAGAACCTATCATAGCGAGTGACAATTTGACAGTCAACCAAGAGCAGAGTGATCCCCGCTCTCAGGATGAAGTGCCTTCCGTGTCGTTCTCTGAGCTGGCCTATCCCATTCCTTTGTCTTTCTCCGAGCCAGCCTTTGCCGTAGACCCACTGAGAGTGGGTGTACCCTCGTCTCTAGACCCAGACCTGTACTATACTGCCCCCTCCACCCCAATCAAGATGGCTGGCCGCCCCTCCCATCTAAAGCACCGTTCCTATCCCGGCTCCCCTATCAGCCCCCTCTCCCCTGGCTCTCCCTCAGACAGTGAGGACCTCTGCTCCCCGCTCAACTCGCCTTCTGGCTCCTACGTCACAGCGGAAGGTGGTAGCTGGACCTCCTCTTATACTTCCTCCACCTCTCCCTCCACCTCCCCTAATCTGCTCCTCACCGAAGAGGCACAGGAGGCGCCCGCATGCTTTGTGAGCTCCCTGTCAGAGATTGGCGATGAAGTCGGGGAAGAGAGGACGCGAGGAGCAGAGAGAGAGGTAGATCATGGAGGGGCCTTTTGTCTGTACCGACCGGATGGTTTTGGCATGAATTCAGGTGTAGGGGGAACTGAGACAACGATCCCAGAGGAGGACGAGACAATTAAAGAGGAGGTGCTCACTATATCTAGAAGTAACTGTCGACCCCGCTGGGTCACGGAGGACAGTTCCCCTGTCAGGAGCAGCAGTGGCCGGAGCAGCGACTCTCAGGAGGACGGGGGGGAGTCAGAGAGCTCACTCTGCCCGTTAGAGGAAGCTCAGGTTGGAAGATTAGAGTACTCTAGCCCCATGCTGCAAGCAGGCCTTGAGCTACAACTGGAGGCCTGTGTACCAGAGGGACATTATGCACAGGTTCACCATTCACCAATTGAGAGGGTCAACGACCCGGAGCTGGCCTCTTCTACTATGATGCCTGAGATGGAGACCCTCATGTTAGCTTCAGCTAGCCTATCTTCTGACACCCCTGTCCTCCCCCTTCATGCCTTCCCCCCTGGTGGCTTGGATGGGGTTGACTCTAGTCCTTTCATGCTGTTTTCATCGAGCTATACTGATGATGGGCCTGAGGAAGAGAGGATGATCCCTGCCTCCCTCCTCTCCTTCCCTGATCACACCAGTCTCATATTCCAGGCAGACTCCATGGAGATCACCCTCTTTCCTACAGAAGAGGAAAATGAGGTAGGAGAAGTAAATGAACAAAGAGATGTAGATGCTTATGCAGCTGGAGAGGAGGAAGCAGACGTTGAAGATGAAGATGATGATGATGATGATGATGATGATGATGTAGATGAAGGAGATGATGATGGAAATGAAGGCACAGGCGAGGAAGTAAAGGTGGAGGTGGAAGTTGTAGTGGAAGAAGAAGTTGAGGAGGGGCTCGAGGATGAGGACGAAGATGAAGACGATGACGAGTGTGATGGCAAAGCGGTGGATGATCCAACTGAAGAAGACACCTCCGCTTCCTTCCTTCATTCACTGTCAGAGACCTCCATCAACGAGGGGCTTGATGAAGCATTTTGCTTCCAAGACGATACAGACGACTCACTGGACTCTGCCTCTTATAATGGAGAGGACGATGAGCATCTGTACAGCACTGAGAGGCATGCACAATCGCTAGAACCAAAACTCCTAGAACCACCAGATCCTAATGAACCCAAAATTAAACCTGAGCTACAGGGTGCAAGTGGAATGGGTATAGCAGAAACTTTGCAAGAAGGCACAGACGCGACAGTGACTCTCCCAGAGTTACCTCGCTGCTCTGAGCCAATCCCCGCTGAAGCTAAATCTTCCAATAGCTTAAGCGGGAGTGAGAGTGAGATGGAAATCTCCTCTGGGTCTTCAGACTCACCTAACCAGGTTAAAGACAGGTCTCATTCCACCACTGCTACCAATGCCCCTAAAACCCCAGCTGTTAATCCAACAGACCTTCCTGAACCCAACCCCCTTTCCTCTCTTCAAGCTACTCCCACAGTAGACACAACAGACCATAATTATTCAGCCCCACCACCGAGATCTCAACAAGATTTTTTTGTTTCAAAGGTGGACATCCAGAATAAAGCTAAGCAAGCAACAAAGCACAAACCCAGTGATGATACTCCAGGGAAGGAAACCGCAGATGAACATGAAAGAGACTCGTTTAGATTGTTAATCAAACCTCGACATGCTCAGTCAAGTGGTTACAAGATGTTACAAGTTGCAGAGGCTGGAAGACCATTAGTATCCAAACCTGACTCTAAAAAAGATGTTGTTTGCAGAGGGGCTGTGGCCACAAGCCTGTCCACCACACAGAGAGATTCTGAGTTGGATCTTGACCAGAAGAATGGAAACACTTCAACTGAGGGTTTGCCTGCAGAGCTCTGCAGTGCCAGCTCTGAGGGTACTGCCCAATCTCTGAAGATGGGATTGCCCACAGCCACCAATGACTTAAATAAAGGAGTCCCTATTCTTTCCTACCCTAAAGATCCTATTCCCAATCCTAGTAACATACCTGTATCTGCATCCTCAGAGGTAATCTCAGACCTGGGTGACAACCTGGCCCTGTCCCCTGAACACTTTCCCTGTGACTCTGCTCTGGAGAACCTAAGAGAAAACACAATCAATACAGAGGAGGGTGGCCCAGGAACTATTGGATCTCCCCATTCCCCACTTGCTATTTCCCCTAAGAGGGAGAACTCAGAGACAGCCACAGGCCACAGGATAGATCTTGCATCTGGGGGGTGGCAGGCTGATGGCACGATGGGACTGGGGTTAGGTTTACGGCTAGAACCAAGTGCCGGACTTGGTGCCTGGGGAGCAGGGGAATGTCTCTCCCTGTCTCTTGGGAGAAGCTATGAGTTAGAGGCGGAGAACCTGCTGGTATGTGACATTGAGGGGCAAAGCACACAGACTGCTGTTGCACCCAACATCATCAGCGAAATAAATGAGGAATATGTCATTCTTGGAGATGAAGAAGACAACAACAGTGAGAAAAAGGAGAGGATGGCAGACCCGGAACTGGTAGGAGAGGGAGTTCCTGAATCCAATTTGTCTAGCTGGAGGTCTATTGAGGAGATTTCAGAAGCAGGGGGAGGAGAGGATGGAAGCTCCAGATTTCCGGATGATGATGGCGACAACACAGTTTTACAAGAGCATGCCACATGGGAGAATGCAGAAAATGATTGCGCTGTCTTCAGCCCGAATGCAGTGGGTGGAACTCTGAACGCTCTCTCCGAGGAGGCAAGACCTCCGGCAGCAAGTGTTAATGTAATAGAGTCCATCTCCAACATTCCACTCAATGATGGGCCGTCTCAGCCTTGTGATGCAGTGTCTGCAGACCAGCCAGAAACAACACAGGCAACATCATTGGAGGAAGATGCATGCACCACTTCAGTTCCTGGTGTTGACGTGGATGGACACAACAGTGGTATTACTGTAGCAGACCAGTCACCCAGCTCACCAGACAAACACCACATCATACAGCAGCATGCTTATCTAAACCCTCAGTTGGTCAACCCAGAGAATAATGTAGCATTGTCTCTGCTAGGTGGATCATTTGGTTCTTTCACTCCTAGACACAGATCAAATGAATCCAGACCAGATGAAGTTTGCAATGAAACTCCATTATCTTGTAAATTTAATGTGGAAGAAATTGTTTCTCAGTCAAAGCCAGAGTTGGTAGAGCAGGGAATTGAATGCCAAAGAGATGATAATGCCAGTCAGAATACTGACCAGCCAAAGACTACAACACAGCAGATTGCTGAATGTGACTCTAGTAAAATAGATAATGAGGAAAGAACATCATTAGAAAGAGGGAAGGGTAAAGGACCAGAAAGGTCAAGTTCTCCAGTACAAAAGAATGTAGAGCCACACTGTTGTCACACCCCAGGAGAGGACCTTTGCACAGATAAACCTTTTGATGCTAAGAGAGACAAGAGAGGGAACAAAAACAAATCCAGAGTGTCCCAGCTCGGCGAACGAACGGACACAGCTCACCAGCCAGTTAATGATCCAAAGGAATCTGCTGTCCCTTCAGAAGAGACAGCAGATGAAAACACAACAGGGAAAACAGGTATTCTTAAAGCGAACAGGGGCCGAAACAAAAGCAACAGACACAGAATACCTGAAAACGAAAATGTCAGTGCTGGGACTGACTTGCAAAGAAGTGGAAGTGAAAGCCTTAGTCCTGAAGTCCACGTTCCCAACCCCAAACACTGTAAATCTGCCTCCAATACTCCGGACAACCTCAATGCTATCTCAGCATTGGTGGAGGAAGCACCACAGCAACAGGAGGTGCTTGATAACAGGCCGTTATCTGGTTGCCAGAAAGGAAGCAGTAAGGAGATTAATGACAACAACGTTAGGAGTGGTCACAGCTTGCCTACACAGCACAATATTTCATCCTCCCAAACTCCTCATTCACCTCCACCGCTCCATTTGTCTTCCCTTTCTCTTCTTTGTTCCCCCGGAAAGCCAGAGGACAACCTTTCCACGCCTATTCAGGAGTCTCAATCTGCCCTTTCCTCTTTTTGCCCTTCCACTATCCCACTTTTAAACAATAGCCTTCAAGAGGCCGCACTCGCTTCTTCTCTGCCAACACCTACCACGAGTGAAACCTGCGCCCAGTCCTCCTTTGTAGTAGCCCTGCCCAGCCTCTCCCAGTCTGCATCAGAGTCTCTGCTTAGCTCTGAGGCTTCAAGCACAGCAGCTGTTGTTCAGACCTTCTTCAATTCTCAGTCGCATTCACAGATGCAAACTAACCTCCATAGTCAACTCTGCAGACAAAGCATTCCTGAGCACACGCTGAATGTGAAAACCAAGTGCAGAGGTGAGTTACAGTAAATACTGAAGGTAATGCATTAGCCACAGAGCATTACACACAAGGAATGAACCTATACATTCAGCATGATACTGTGAAGATAAATATTACTTAATATAAACACTTTGGACGATTTAGTCATGTTTGATAGAAGTGTAGGATATGTGTTTTATTTTCTCACAGTTTTTGAAAACCATATACAGATCTTTTTTGACCAATCAACACATTGTAGGTTCCACCTTTGCCGAGGATGACACGGACAGTGAGGACAACCGCGCTTGCCCTCCACAGCATCACAGAGGCGAGCCCAGAGGGTTTAGTGAAAACAGGAGGGGCTCTGGGCACTCAGAGTCTGAACCATCCAATCAGAGAGAGATCCAGCCCTTCGCTAGCATGCCACTGCTAGACAGACAGCAAGGCTGTCCAATCCGTCACAGCCACAAGATTTCAGAAGAGATCAACCAAGCCTTCAGAAACAATTGTAAGTTGTCCATCCATCCATCTTCATCCGCTTATCCGGAGTCGGGTCGCGGGGGCAGCAGCTTCAGCAAGGGACCCCAAA
>JAODTR010003930.1:0-12420 GCA_025399935.1 Amblyopsis rosae | reverse complement strand
CTGTTTTGCTTCTGCTACGGCAGATGCTGCAGCCCTTCAGGCCCGTCGGTACCTTGCAACCGCCTCCAGAGTCTTCCCACATTTCCCACAAAAGTTTTCCCACATTTTAAAATAGCCTCTTTACAGCAGGTTCCATGACAAACTGACTAACTGACAAACTCTGGCAATACAACATTGTTTAACGCTATGCTCAATACATACCAAGCCCACGAAGGCGCACTGTGTCGAGCATTGTTAAACCGCTGAGTCAGATATTGAAGCAGTTGCATGGGTCTGTGTGTTAAATTAAGTGTTGGAAGTCATTGGTCTCACAACAAATGAAGCTCTGACACAAAGCTTCACTGAAAATCTCTTTTACACATGCCATGCTTAGGTGTCGCTGGTAACATCACTAGCAGGTATATACTGTACGTGGCTACTCTCTAACCCCTGAGAGTAGTGCTGGTTGTAGTTGTTTATGGATTGTTTATAATAATAATAATGATACTTGTTAAAATACACACGCCGTGCTCTATGTGTTTTTTTTTTTTAATATATTATAAAAAACTGTGTGTGCATGTGTGTACTGTAGTGAGTTTGTTCTGGTCATTAAATATTACATAAGGAATGTTTTCATGAAAGAAAGCCCTCACTGTTTGACAGTATGAAAACATCCAGGCTTTAATGTTCATTGCCAGGTACACCTCATCGGACGTACATGGGCTGAACACAAACGCTGCTGTTTAAACCACTCACGTCACTGTTCCATTCATACCTACCAGGACAAACACAATTGCAGCGGATGCCTTGATCAATGAAGTCAGCAGCTATGGATTTGGTGAGTCCAATAACTGCAGCCTTGGATGTACTGTAGACACACCGGTTCACAACACCTGTAGCAGGGCAGCGCGCACACGCACGCACACACACGCACACACACATGGAAGTACATGGAAATAGTAACAGCGCATTCCTTCAACACAGCATGTGTTAGACATTGTAACTTATTTATTTTCATTATGAAATATAAGTTCCTTTACCTTTTATACTTGATGCAACTGATGCCATGTTAATTATGTTTCCTGATTTCTTTGCCAACATCTAGAGTAAGAGCACAATAAGGAGGTGTGGCTTATTCTGTATACAATAGGTACAACCGTATGTCTTGCTTTTTCACGCAAATAAGGAACAATATTGCTCTGATGATTGATCCAAGATGATAATATTCTCTTAGCTAGTTGGAGGATAAACATCGACTGGGCATTTACTACCCATTTACTACCCATTATGTTACTGGCTCAGCCAAACACAGCTAAGACAAAAGCAATGAAAACAGCACTGGTCAGTGCCTTGGTTTAGCACCCCACATCTCTAAGCCCTCACAACAGGGTGAACTATATGAGCATATGGTTGAGGCGGTGAAAGCGTGCCTTGGGTAGGAAAGCCTTGCACATGAGAAACATGCTTCGGACGTTCACGTTCATCGAGAATTCCCAGTCCGCCTCTTCACAATCTAAGATGGTGCCATGGTGGACAAACCTGAGAAGAAACAGTGGAAGCTTTCGTAAACATGTTTGTTTTAGACTTGCTGTTGGGAAAAAAAAAACAATATGGGGGCATACCATTTTCTGCAAAATCCGTAATCTATCATAATATACACCATCTAAATTCAGAAACTGTGAGACATGCAAATGTAAAACTACAAACCGATTCAACCAAGAGAAGATGAAGTAAGCCCCCTTCAATTTAGGTGTTCATTCAGAGGCCTGTGCTAAGGTGATTGTGACAAAAGGTCATGTGAAGGGTAAGTCTTATGTGAGGAAAGGGATCAGCATTAAAGGTCAATACGCTGGGCATAAATTATTACAAAAGGATGACGGCTTGAGATCATGGTGTCACATCTGCATGCGTGTAAATCTGATAAAATATACTGGCATGTGTTTGTATCTGGTGGATTACAGTATAAAACGGTTTGGAAACATACCCAGCAACATTAAATAGCACATCGACATGGTCATGGTCTTTGGCAAGGGCTTCAACTTGGTCCGTCTTAGTAACATCTACCACCCTGGTCTTGATCCCTAAAGATTGACAACAAATTGAGCTTTTAGACAACCTGTCACTGCATGATTAATAGGTACTACTGACGCAGAGGGAATTCCCCTATGTTGCTGGTAACAGCTGTGGTTCATCTCCAAGGGAAAGGCAAATATGTTTGCAGCATACGTTAGTGTGTACATTTTCATGGCACATACATTGTCATACTGATGCCTACGGCTTTTATGTAAACACATTGTATGTGAAAATGTCAGATATTTGAGCACACATTTCTTTTCTTTTTTTATTAATGTACGTTTGGCAAGTTCTGTTTAAACATGCGTCAAGGGAAAAGCTTGTAAATGTCATGTCTAATTAAAACATTTAAACATTTTGAAGAGACACATATAAACGACGTATGAAAAATACAGAAATAAACAGCTTAACAGAAAATCTACCATTGGCTGTGCACAGTACTTTTAATAAACACAGTATAAAAATATGCAGTTTATTTGACGTCGTATCCTTGTCCTACGAATTAAAGTAGGGGAAGTAGGGAGCACCCTCTGTACAGTACATGTCTCAGAGTTCAGTTAGCATGATTCACCAAAGCATTGACAATGTGTGAATCATTTAAGATAATTTAATAGTAATGCTAAAAAAAGAGACTTAATTTAACTGTTTGCCAAAAAGAAAAAACACACATCTCAATATACAAATCAATAAATAATATCGGACATCGGACATGAATGAGTTACTCTAGATGTCCACAAGGTGGCAGCGGTAGACTGAACAAAACGTACCTGAGATTTCATTCAACTTCTTAAGCTTCTCTTCATTGATGTCAGTTGCTGTAACTTTAGCTCCCTCCTTAGCAAATGCCTTCAATTCACATGAACAATAAATAAATATTGATGGTAACATATAAGGAATAGTTTTGAAACACGCAGCCTACCTTTCACTGGCATAAAGAAAATAGGGCCCCTTCACATACTATCTTGGGTACAAAGCCCACCAAAGTTAGGGGCCAGGACAAACAGATCGCTTCCTAATAATATAATAGTTGATTTCTGGATTAAAGTTAATTATGCCCTGTGACTGAATGAAACATCTCAAATCTGGATCTGCATTAAAAAGCATTCACAGAGCATTACTTTCTCAGACTGGGCTCTGGTCGAGCACCCGTGCTCTGGCTGTGTCATTACACCACCTCATTTGTATCTTTTAAGTGGAAATGCTGTCCAAAGTTAACACTTGAGAACAAACATACATAGTTTCTCCCCAGCCCATATGCAACATGTTGCCCCTCATTTGGCAATGGGTGTCCCCACATTACATCAGTCTGTGGATATGGAACAGGTGATCACATGTGATTCTGCATGACCCGGTCATGCCAATCATGTCTGATAGTATCTAGTCTAATAACATTTTTGCCAGTACACATATTTTATACATTTAGACAGGTCATTGTTCCCCATAAGAATATGAACATCTGGAATGTTTGGTTGAAAAAAAGAAATACACCCAATTTATTTTGAAAGTCTCAGTGAGTGATACTATATGGCTTTTAAATGTGTATATTTTTCATTCTGTAAAAATAGTATTATATCACTCAAATTTTAATCTTGCATTGCTATGTGATACCCTCAGTTAAATTCTTTAAGAGTCAATTTAAAGGCAACTATTGGACATCATAGTTTACTAAACCACAAAAAATAAAAATAAAAATAAAAATAAATAAAAATAAATAAATAAATAAATAAATAATAATAATAATAATAATAATAATAATAATAATAATAATCATTATTATTATATCGTTATAATAACAACTAAAAAACTGCAGCCTACTTCAAAACATATAAAACAAAAACACTACTTAGGGCTAATACTGCTAAAATATAATACAATTTCATTTTTCACAATATAACAGAATGCAACACAATAAGTAAAATAAAAAAAAAATCTTGAAATTATCAACTTTCAATCAATCCATTGTCATGTTTATGCAATAGCCTGCAGCCTACATACCATCATATGGTCTACCAGGAATGGCAGTCAAAAAGAATGCGGCAAAGTGTGAGGAAATCACAAAGAAGTTCAAGAACATCTTATTTTGACAATCATGTGCACACCATAATACTTTTATTACTATTACAAGCGGCTTACTATTGCTGCAGCTCGACCGATCCCCTGTGCTGCAGCGGACAAGACAATAACCTTCCCATCCAGGCGGCCCATTCTTCATCGATTAAACAAAACAAACAGTAATGTATCAATAAATGAGCTAAACGTTTTTTATATTCTCCACCAATAATGGCCAATAAAAAACGGGTCTGCTTTTGGCACAATAGTTGTAAATAAACATTTGAACTGCACTTAGTATGTTATTATTGCACATTACAGATTATGATCACTACCGTGCACAGTTTAGTTAGCCCACAGCAGTAATATGTGCTGCATTTGCTTTGACAACTCAAGCATTTTAATAATCTTTAATCGTCTGAAAACATTATTCTTCGACAGAAAATACTGATATTGTTACCAAACTTTCTTTTAAACGTACCTACCTGTAGGATACTATACAAGTGTGGCTTTCAGAAAGTCACGTGTCCCTGCTCACTACCAGGAAGTAGTCATAGTGGATAGGCAGCGGCAATTGTCACATGTTTGTTCTGATGGACATAACATTATCTTAGATCCTTTTAGTGTTTACAGTGATGACGTACATTAACTAATTATTATAACAATTTATGTTGTGGGTTTATATTGATCATAACATCAATTTAATAAAAATATGTTTTAACAAGCAGTTGTTTTTTAAAGTATATCTTTTATAGTAGGACATCAATTTAAACCAATTCTGTAGAATTCCCATTGCGTTTCTGCCTACATGAATGTTGACTACATAGTTCGACAGCTGGCTCTAGTTCTGGGTTTCCTACTTTGTTATACTGCATCCCGTCACATCATCTTCTGGCATACTTCTTTCTTTCTTTTTCTTTTTGTTAGCAGTCGAAACAAGGTAGAATCTGTATCCTATACCGAACAGGGCAAAAATGAGAAAAAGGCATGGGTGGTATTACAGCGCTGAAGATAAAAATATTATCTCGGACATATAGCAGGTTAAATTATTTTGGATCATAAGCATAATTACAAAAGTGAAAATGTATATAGGTTTAACGGGATTTCTGGTGCTGAGCTGCGTCTAGAGATTTTGAATGAAAACTATTATGTTAGGATAACGGTGCATGTATAATAATTGATGTATCATAATTGTAGGCTTTTGCACAAAATCAATTAGTTATATTGCACTTAAGCTCTTAAACTAGGAGCAAAAATCATCATAGGAGCCGAAATCACAGAGGCGCATCTCAATAAATTAGAATATTGTAAATTAAGTAATTTAAATTAATCCACGATATATCACTTTGCCAATTGTATTATTTAAATGTATTATTTTTTCTACAGTATTCTAATTTATTGAGATGCCCTTGTTGTATAATAAAATAGCCCTCAGAAATAAGAATATTCCTAAAAACATGGTTGGTAAATGCATATTTGTCTCGTGCTCATCCCATGAATGGGAGGGGCTGGGTTTGCTTATTTATATGGGGGTGTATTTATTTGTGTATTAACAACATGTGCTGCCATCTAATGTTCAAACAAGTAATATTCAAAGCTAGGTAGTGCTGCTTTAATTATACAAATGCATCTAGTACAAATCTATTTTGCGGTAAGTGAGAGCATGCAGGTCATAAAGTGTAAACATTACAAAAGTAATTACTTTAGCAATGGGTCCAGTATTTTAGTAGTGCTTCATTATGTGTCAGAACAGAATACTTGACTGAGGTATTTTAAGTCCAAGAAACACTCACTTTCCCTTCATTAACTTAAAAGCAGAATGCAGCTCCCCATTGATGTGCATATGTCAAAAGGAAATAATGTAATTAGCATGGCAGCATAATCACGTCTGCACATTTCATGCAGTACATTAAGGTGCAGTATATTGATGTGCTTCATGTTAAATGACAATCATGTATTATTAATAAAAAACACATTAACATGTTTTTATTTTACATGCAAACACGTAAGTAAATACAGTATAGACCCCCACCACCAATAAGCACAGCATTTATAAACCCCACCTACAAATACTCTCACCTTATAAACATAGCTGCACATTTGCAATTAACTAGAACCTCATACACACAAAGTGCATAATGTACGTTTATAAAAAATTTGAAATAATGAATAGTATCTATTACTTTTACTTTCTCCCCCACTCCATGTAGATAATGACCAGAAGTGTTGGCTCAATTAATTTCCTCTCAGAGAGTATAATTACATATTGATTTGATCAAGCCAACACGTTCCTCATAGGATTTGCCACTGATGACTACGTGTCCATACGCAAGTGTCCCTATTGAGGACACTCAGCTAATGAGGATTTCTATCTGGATGTTTAAGACAATGAACTGTTAAATTAATCCAAGGCAATACATTTTCAGTGCAAACATCATTTATATATTCTGTTTCATGGATGGATGCCATTGAAGTTTACAGTTTTACCAAACACAACTGCTTGTACAATATACAAATAAAAGTACATGTTTAACAAGTAAACATAGATACTGTATAGACATCTCTCCCAGTGAAATATACTTAGCATTTCTCTCAGTCAACACAGGATTCAACTAAATGAGTTAGTATGTTTTGAAATCAGCCAGTGAAATATGCTTAGTATTTCTCTCAGTCAATCAGAGATACACAGGATTCAACTAAATGAGTTAGTATGTTTTGAAATCAGCCAGTGAAATATACTTAGAACTTCTCTCAGTCAATCAGAGATACAACGTATTCAACTAAATGAGTTAGTCTGTTTTGAAATCAGCCAGTGAATTATGCTTAGTATTTCTCTCAGTCAATCAGAGATACACAGGATTCAACTAAATGAGTTAGTATGTTTTGAAATCAGCCAGTGAAATATACTTAGAACTTCTCTCAGTCAATCAGAGATACAACGGATTCAACTAAATTAGTTAGTATGCTTTGAAATCAGACAGAGCACGAGTGTAAACCAAAATGTATGAAGTAAGCTGATGTTGCAATCTTGTCAAAAACGTCAGCTAGCTGCTGATTGGCCAGAGTGTTTAATTGGTGACAAACGCTATTGCAATGAAGTGTTCCACACTGATACTGTGTTAAAGTTAAACTAAAGCTAAAAATATTTCCCAATTTTTGCAAAGGATCTGAGGTCAATGGAAAGATTGAAATTGCTTTGATAATGCTTTTTGCTATGTTTTTTAGGGACAGAGCTGTAAGCACTACATCTGCAACGATAAACATGTCCATGTTTGGCAAACAAAACAAAAAAAATACAATGTAGTTTAACACGTTAGTCTGGAATTGTGCGTAGCGAACTAATATGTCATGAATGCTTCAAAGCCTTGTGGCACTTTGTCAGACACACACAGCTGTCCAATATTGTTGAATTTAAATATACACTTGATGATAATATGGAGGATAAAAGTCATTATGTGTCCTACATCCTATTTTACTGCACATTCAGTTTATGGACCACAGTGTAAATAACATTATCACAGCAATTTCAGTCTTTCCATTGACCTAAGTTCCTTTGCTAAAAATAGGTCACATGTTTTAGCTTCAGTTTGACTTCACAGCAAGTATCAGTGTACGCATAGGTGTAGATTCCAGGGGGGATGCAGGGGATGTGTCCCCCTCAATATTTTGAACAAGTGTATCCCCCGATAAAATGTGTCCCCGCACTGGGGCCGAGGGTTAGAAAACAAAGTGTTTGATTCTCAAAATATTATGGGAAAAGAATGCTCTAACGAAATCTACGCCCATGAGTGTACCCTTCAGTGCAATAGTGTTTGTCACCATTTAAAAAAAAAACAATTGGGCCAATCAGAAGCTAGAGATGACAACATCAGCATATGTCATGCGTTTCGATTTCCACTGGCGCTCTGGCTGATTTCAAAACATACTAACTGGGTTGCTAAAGGTAGCCTATAGTCCAACTGTACGAAAGAAGTTTGATAGAAATTAGTCTCAGCCTCTTCCGTCCATTAGCACTACATAACAAGCAACTCTAGTCTGTGCTAAATGTCTGATACATACAGTCTACCCCTTTAAGCTCAACAGCACAGTGATATTGATTTGCATTGACTCTTAGCATTGTCACTTACAAGTCTGTGTCCGTAATTCCATTGCAACGCTAGTGCAATGTTTTATTTACTAATACGTTTTTATTTTCAAATTATTCAGTAATGGACCAAAGATTCCTGCTTATTTCCAAGATTTGCAGAGACATGTCATAAAGTTTCCAAATTAATTCCTCTATATAAGTTTAACATCCAAGTTGGTCATTGAGTTTGTAGTTGGTCGTCATGCATGTCAATCAATATACCTCTCCTGTCAAGGTGGGTTTTGATGCAATTAGCCAGCGCTGCATCTCTGACTTTACACAAGTAAAGCTTGGCTCTATGAGACTAGATTGAAATGTTATTAACACCGCCTTTATGACAGACACTTTTGAATTGAGCGGTTCCAGGCTGATTCTTTCGGCAAAATGAAATTGGAGCTTGCAAGATCAGGATGGTCTCATGAGCTTAAACATTCATTGAAGCACCCTTGATCCCATAGGTGATATTTGCTATAAATAATGGACCAAAGATTCCATCAAGTGAGCAATCTGACAGGGTTGGATTCAATCAAAAATAAGGGTACCGCAACATTAACAGAAGGATTGCTTGTCTCGTTGTGTTTAACTTGGTAGCCACCTTTCACATACTGCATCAATGTTAAAGCATTGCAAACTGATCTTGCTGATAAAGCACCCATCTTGCTATACAATAGAACCCTCATATGCACATCACCACCAAACCCTATTCCCGATATCATTACTAATTGGTTTGGGTTTAATATTCAAATGCAACCCTTTGTTTTAAGCCATCTGATGGAGTGATATGTGTGTTAATGTTGTAACATGCTCGTGGCCAACACAAGACAGTGTTTAAAGGTCCACTAAGCAGTTTCCACTACAACTATCCAAATAAAGGACTTCACACAACAATGTGTATGTATATACATTTTTAAAATGGCTTTGTTCTAGCTAAACCCTAATGCAAAATGTTATTATTCAGTAATTGTAGTGTAAATGATACTCACAACTTGACATCAGTTGGTGTAAAGTCTTTATACTTAGTGAGCCAATCCACACATGTATTAAATAAACTTAAACATCTATGAATATAATGTTATTTTTAAGTTTGTGTAATGTTTAGGTACTGTACACGCCTCAATTACATCATAATTAAGGCCCCAGCGGTGGTGAGGGTGGGATGCTTTAGGGGTTGGGGGGTCAAGAGCAATGTGAGCCAATCTTGGGCATGTGCGGTCAAAAAAATGCAATAAAAATAAAACAGTTTGGTAATGCAGGTTTCAACAATAAAATAAATCCCAGACACAGTACGAGCGTCACTTTAATGTTCAAGTACATGAAGGTTCTCAGAGTATGTCTTTGCTTCTCTTTCATACAGTGAGAGAATATCACACTTGTTGAGAAAGGAAAGGATTTTCATCTGTGGTTTATTTGTCCTCACAAGATCTTGCCTTGGCATCCGTGTTGTCTGCAGCTATATAGGCCAAATGATACACAGCTTTGATAATTGTTGTGGCAAACAATGAATGTGTTGAAGATCAGTTTAATTAAAAACAGTGTAAGCCAAGGGGCAAGAAAGAATGGCTGCAACTATGCTGCTATACAGTATAATGTAATGTGAGGACAGTAAAGTGAAGGACGAATGTATTAAAACATGACCTTGTTTTGTGGTGGATGAAGACATGCTGTCATATCACATTTCCTCAAGTTTGAAGCCAGGAGGCATGAGTCTTAGGTGAAGGACAAGGTAACTAGGGAGCTCCTTTTACCCTTATTGCTTCTCTGGTCTGTTGGGTTTGCTGGACTTGAAATGCAAACCGTCTTTACTCCTTTTATAGCCTTGAGAAAATAACATCCCTCCTGCTCTAACTACAAGTAGTGAGATAACGTACAGTATAAGGTTAATAAAGGCACACTCACTATGTATGTTTCAAAGCAAACATCTCAACTAAATGACTATGTGACTGGCTGCAGGGTGAGGTTTAGGGGAATGGTACAAGCCCTGGAGCTCTGTAGGAGGAGGAGTAGATATGAGTGTTTTTGTAATGCTGGGTGCATCCACTAGGGTGAGAGTTCACAATTTTCAACTGCAGGTGTACAGGCCACCAGCTGCAACCTCAGTTAAGTAGTTTAGGCCTCCTGTGGCTTTATGGGAGATGTTTACCTCACAGAGAAAAGTGTGTGGCCACAACACAGCATGCTGGGATGTGCTGTCCGTGAGCCAGGACACCACCGTGTTTTCAGTTGGACACATGTTCTCCCTCAAGCGATTCTGACCCATTTCTTTCAAACTAAAACTAACTTGCAAAGTACTACAAACGTGTGAAATGTTTGAAAGATGGTGGATAAAGGAAACGCACTATATCATCGGCTCACTCTTTCATATGAAAATACTCTGGAAGCCTCTGCAGTTTTCCTTGCAGTATATTTTGGCCATATAACCTCTTCCATCTAAATTGTGGCTATAGTAAAGAAATCACAAGAAATCCCCCTTTTCATTAAATGTGCTCTCCCATTTTGAGTGTGGAATTACCAAACCTTGGGGTTGAAAGCAGTGTTATGAAAATATGTTGGTGTGAAAGTCCTCTGACATCTGAGTGCAGTGCGACTCACTACTCTCCACACATCCCACTACCGTCTGCAGTCTTTTAAAACAGTGTAAGAATGAATCATATTACCAGTTTTCCATTCATTGTGCTGCAACTGAAATATGAGCCTGTTGAATGTAATTTAATGTACATACAGTATTTCATGTAACACATGCATTCTGACATTACATTTAATAATAATGTATTTATTATAATGTCCCTGTTTAAACATATTACAATGCCGTTTATTAACAGCTACTGTACTGCTATTATGGTTAAGTATTAGCATTCATAGAGTGCCTCTTGTCACATTACTTGGCTGGAACAAATATTGGTATATAATGCATTTCATGCTAATATAAGCAACAAACACATTTTGGTACAACAATAATAATTGATGGTGAGCTACAAGCTAAATGTAGATGGTAAATCAACATTATATTACTTCCAGTGTAGCCCACTATAGCAGTGCATAATGGCTGCAGAAAGGGTGTATCGTCCAGCTCGGTTTGGCCCATAATGTGGGAGATCGCTCAGAAGAATTTAAACTAAACAAAAATGCACACAGGAAGCAATGGAACAATGAAAGCCTAATGGAGGGAAAATAACAATTGAGAACACATGGCTTCATGGAATACTGCATGGCTACCCACCAGCATGGTGGGTACAGGGCTTTCAATCAGGACAAGGGCGCAGAGCAAACTGAAGAGAGGGGGATAATAGGGAATGTTATGTATGGGCCTGAGCACACTGCTCACAGTGGTACAGTAGTTGGACTAACAACTTTGGTCATCACGTCAGGTGGATATTTACAGGCCTCGGGTAAATGGGCTTGTATTCATTCTCCGCAGCATAGGGCATTTTGTACATCTAAGGTGGCAAGATTGCACCACTTCAACACTTTCTTTCATTGATTTTAGGAGGTTCTCAAACACAGGCTAAATATAATGGATGTTAAAGCCCGTGTAAAGCAGACATAAACTTGTGTTTTGAGTTTATCACACCACAGAAAAAGGTAATATAACCCCCAGCCAAATTTTTATATTTAAGTATATAAAATTATGTTTCAAATGCGTGAAAATATAACCAGCATTATCTGTTCTCCAAAGCTGGGGGTGTGTCAACAGAAGGCGCTGTAACCACACCCATCGCGTGTTCTACGGGTAAACTCCATACCGTGGTGTTGTGCCAAAAGGAATCTTCAGCCGAACATTGATTGGAAAATGTACACGTGCATTTTATGAGTTGTGTTTTCACTTTAAATAGATGCATACTGGTAAAAAGGATTAGCCTGGTTATAATATAGGGCTGTTTGTGCTTTCGTGGCAGAAATCTAAGGCTAACAGACTGTACTGCAGGATGTTAAAGGACAGTAAGGTGATGTAGGCTGTAGAAGCACAGTCAATTTAGTAAGCTAAAAACTTGCATTGGAGCAGGATAAATATTGCACTGATTCAAACGCTCTCTACGCTTTTATATCCTCGTGGTGTTACGGGGAGGGATATGCAAATTGAGGGACCATCTATTGGGGGACCATCTATGTATATAGTCCTTGTCACGTCTGGAGGTGGTAGTGAGGACCCAAGTGCAGGATATTGTTGGTATGGTGGTTTAATGATAACCGGGTTT